>JXCR01146358.1:112774-123542 GCA_002079205.1 Phalaenopsis hybrid cultivar
AGAACATCACAACAAAAAAATATTAGGCACCAGATATAAAACTATTTGCAAGACAGAATATAAACCAATTTCTATTCAACTATTAATCATCAGCAGCAGCTGCAACCAGAGAAACAACGGATTCATACAGACTATTTGATATAGGCATGACGAGCTACTCCCTTCATTTCAATTGAGTTTTGCATGAAATATCAATTGAAAATTACATCAGTACATTTTTTACAACTTCTAGCCAAAATATCTTTGAACTAGTACTTCTTTTGCAATGCATTAACACTATCAATTAATCATATAAAAGCATGTTTTCCTCCCTAATGCACATGTTCAAATCATCTAAGCCAACTTTTATTAATTGAAATTGTCTTAAAGAAGTGCTAATTCCACAAGCTCTCCGGCATAATTATTACACATTTTATCATTCTTGGTTCACCACATCCATCTGTTAATATTGGAATTTTAAAAATAACACTGCTAAAAGTACCTTCATTGATTGTTCTTCTAGCATTTGGTCAAGAATTGGAGTGATCCAATTCTCAAATCTGCAGTAATTATCATTAGGAACCAACAGGTTCCCAATTCTATTCAATCCTTTAGAGCGAAGATACGCCCCAGGTAAAGAAAAATCACCTCTATATGTCGGTGCAAGACACTTTATAAGGTCTTCTTCTATGCCACCAGCAGTTGTAACCACAACATCCACCTGAAAATGTCATTCAAACCAGTTTACATTTAAAAATGAGTAAAACTAACAAAAATGAAAAAAAATGCGTTCTTTCATTTTTATGGAGTTAATATACTTCATAGAGTCAAAATGAAATAACAGAGAGAAGAAAAAAGAGAAGGAAAATGAAATACTAAAGCAAGTTTTTATTATATCAAACTTTGTTACAGGTAAAGCTATTTAGAAACATCACAAGTAGCAAACTTGTAATTTACAACAAAAGGGTACAATAGACATTTGGAATACAACTAAAAGTGTTACAGGATAATAACCCTAGCTGAGATCTGCGACACAAGGAGCTGTGCTGAAGCTCTGGAGCCNAGCACATGTTCAAATCATCTAAGCCAACTTTTATTAATTGAAATTGTCTTGAAGAAGTGCTAATTCCACAAGCTCTCTGGCATAATTATTACACATTTAATCATTCTTGGTTTACCACATCCATCTGTTAATATTGGAATTTTAAAAATAACACTGCTAAAAGTACCTTCATTGATTGTTCTTCTNAACTGAAAGTTTTCAGGTTTTGATATCCAGGTGTTTTGAATAAAAGCTGGAATGGTGATTTGTTGTAAGTGTTATGATAAGACAGATGATTAATGTGACAAATTATTGTATGCATAGCTGTCATCCAAAATTTTAGTAATAAGAAAGTTGTATTAAAAAGAGTTCTAACGTTTCTATACTATGTCTAATTTTTTTGTTCCGCTACCTCATTTTTTTGTGGGATATAAGGGTGGCTAAATTGATGATGGATATCACTGTTTTGCAAACAAGTCTGAAGTTGAGTAAATTTATATTCAACACCACCATCAGATCTTGAATATTTAAAATTTTTGTGATGTTTATTTTTCAATTGTTTATGCAAGGTAATAAAAAAAAAGTGACAATTCAAATATAAAATATAAAGGAAAACACTAGCAAAAACGAGAATTAGCATCTATAAAGATAACATATAATTTGCAACAAAGAAAATTTATTATTGCTGACAGTAAAAGGCTGTTTATGGCTTTTTATTTTGATAACATTTATGACAAGCTAAAGTGTGTGTATTTGTAAGTGGGGATGTTGTTTAGCAATGTGATGAATGACTTTGGGGTGTGGATGACCTAACCAATTTATGCCAAGTCATAGGATGGATGGTGTCTATAAGCGCTGTAAAGGGATATAATCTTTTATTAAGTTGACTATAGGGAAGAAGTTTCTTTGTGCTATGACCTTTATAATAAACTCCTTAGCTGACTATTGGGAAGAAGTTTCTTTGTGCTATGACCTTTATAATAAACTCCTTAGCATGAAAAGTAATAGAACTGTTATTGTCTTGAGCATGTTTAAAACTGAAATTACATTGTGAGAAATATTTGGAACTCTGAGTATAGAGGAAAGAGTAAGCTTACAATCCAGAGTAGGAAGGAGACCATTTAAAATGTGGAAAATTTCGGTTGGTTGTCCATTACCTACCATTACTTGATCTGATCCATTATAGGGAGTAGGTTGTTGGATGTTGTCGAGATATGGAGTTAGATGTGATGTAGCACTTGTATCGAGAACCTGGTCTTGATTCTTTGAGCTTACAGTGGCATTGAGAGCAGTAGTTGAACCGTTGGGAGATGTTTATATTGTAAGTTAGTCATCTGCCAATACTGAGCCGCTGAATGTCCTTTCTTGTGACATATCTGACATAAAATGATTGATTGTTGGATTAGGAGCTATTGTGAGGAATGGGTTTATTGTTTTGTGGATTCATGGAAGAAAATCATGATTTCGAGAAAGAGTTTTTGGTTTTATAGTTGAGAAGGGTTGTTCTTTGGGTGGATTTTAAAATTCCATTGACAAGATTACTTTCCTCATTATGAAGTAACTGAGTTTTAATAGTTGTTTAAAACCTTGGTAATTGGGGGGATAGGCCATTTAAGGTATATAGGATAATATCTTCATTGTCTACCTTAGATGCAACGTCAATTGTATTGTCTACAATATTTTTTAAGCTTGTAAGATATTGAACAATGGTCCAAGTCCCCATGTTAATATTGTGACGTTCATTTTTGAGATAGATAAACCGTGAACGATTGGCTGATTAGAATCTACTTTCTAAGATAATCCAAATATCTGTTGTGTCGTTCAAGTGAAATAAATTGGGTAAAAAAGAGGGTGAAATGGTTGAAAAGATAGCTGCAGCCGAATTTTGATCAACTAATCTCCAGAGGGCATAATCTGGATTTTCAGTTTGGGTTTCTGTGGGTTTTTTTTGAAATCAAGAAAAGAATCAAACTCATATGCAAAGAAAAGTTTCAAAATCTGTACCTTCCAAACAACATAATTTTTTAAAGCCAGAGGAGCATTTGTCACATTTTTTAGGTGTTGTATCAAGAATTTCAACGATGCAGAAATGTGAGTTTCTTGCATCCTGTGAAGAGATCCTTGAGATTGTTGAATGAGATGAGGAGTAGTTGAGGATGTTGAATCCATGGATATTGTAGCTGTTGTGAGGCTAACAGCTCTGATACCATGAAATAACAGAGAGAAGAGAATAGAGAAGGAAAATGAAATACAAAAGTAAGCTTTTATTATATCAAACTTGGTTACAGGTAAAGCTATTTATAAACATTACAAGTGGCAAACTTGTAATATACAGCAAAGAGTACAATAGATATTTGGTATACAATTGCCTCAATATAAAAGCTAAAAATGTTACAGTATAATAACCCTATCTGCGACACAAGGAGCTGTGCCGAAGCTCTGAAGCCCTGGAGAGAAGGAGGAGTTTCAAGAGCAGGTAGCAGAAGGAGAAACTAGAAGATCGGCAACCAAATCAGCAAAATATCAGATAAGTCCTATTAAAAAATTAAAAAAAAACGCATTGCTTTTATTTTTATGTAGTTAATATACTTCAAAGAAAGAATCATGATGATGAAATTATTAAACATTAAATAATGTCCATTGAAGTAGCATTGATATGTAAGAAGAAATCAAATTGAATTAGATATTTAACAAACCTATGAGGTCAGCAGCTCTGCATTATAAAGGATAAAATCGAAATGCATTGACAATAAATGCCACAAAAAAAAGCAAGGATGGTTACTAGTGCATACATAAGTAGTTGCTTTCATGGTACTAACCATTCTATGCTCCACAAGAAACCGGATGATATCCCGAACACCTGATGATACTAGATTCGAAGTAAAGCCCNTTGTTGTCAGAGCTTTAGTGAGGGTATTTGTTGGCTGATCTTCAGTCATAATGTGTTGAAAAACTATGTGCTTTAGTTTGATGTGATCTCTGATAAAATGATAATCCACCTGAATGTGTTTTGTTATCGCGTGAAAAATAGGATTATGGTTGTAAGTGCTTGAAGAAATCGTTGTAGCCATAGAATCTTTGTGGTGGTGGTGTCAAGAGCACAATATTCAGCTTCTTTAGATGATCATGCAACAGTGGTTTGTCTCTTTGCTGACCATGAAATTAAATTGGGACCAAGGTACGTACAAAAACCTATTGTTGATTTTCTATCATTGCTATCACTTGCCCAATCTGCATTTGCATAAGGATATAGGGAAAGCGTCCCAGCCGTCATTGCCAGACCATGATTGGAAGTGCCTTTAAAATACCTTAATACTCTTTTGAGAAATCGAAAATGAAGGCTAGTCCAATCATGAATATACTGATTTAGAAAATTAACACTAAAAGTTATATTTGGTCGAGTAACAGTAAGGTATTGTAAGGCACCAATGAGAAGTTTATGATGTTGTAGATTGGAAAGAGGTGAAGAATGAATATGGTTTTTGTGTAGCAGAAGTGGTAAAGGCATTAAAACAGATTTGAATTGCATCATACCGTCTTTTGTTAAAAGATCAGATTAATAGTTGGTTTGATGTAAAAAATAGCGAGTAGCAATTTTGTTAATTTGCAAACCGAAAAAATGAGAGAGACAACCAAACTGTTTTACATTAAATTGTTTGAATAATATGTGTATTAAGCGATCAATTTCAATCGGTGAATTTTCAGCGATAAGAATGTCATCAACATATAGAAGTAAATAAATACTACTATTGTTATGATGATATATGAGCAGGGAATGATCAAAAGTGCTGAGTTTAAACTTTTGAGTATATAAATAGTTACAAATATTGAATATCATCGCCTCGATGCTTGTTTGAGGCCATATATTGTTTTAGTTAACTTACATACATATTACGGATAATTTTTTATCTGTAAAATCAGAAGGTTGAGACATATATATTATATCATTTACTTTGACATGTAAAAAGGTTTTGGAAACATTCAATTGCTTAATATCTCAGTGTTCATTAGTGGCTAAAGCAATAAGCATGTGAATAGTAGAGAATTTGGCAATAGAGCTAAAAGTTTCCTGAAATTCAATACTTGTTGAAGTTTGAAGCCTTGGGCTACCAACCTGGCTTTGTAATGAGCAATAGATCTATCGGTATAGTGCATGATTCGAAAGGTCCATTTGCAGCCTAAAACATTTTGTTGAGGGGATGGTGGTACAAGAGTCCATATCCATTGCTGTTGAAGGGTCATAAATTTGTCTGACGCTGCCTTTCTCCAATGGGAATGTTGGATGGCTTGTTTAAAGGTAATGGGTGTGTCGGAGGAAGTGTGATGAGAAAGTGGAAAATTTTTTGAAGGTTTTATTTTGCGTGTTTGTGTACTTGTAGTCATATGGTGGGTGTTGATGGGAGGCAGTGAAAAAGATATAGGAGAGGAATTGGTAATAGAGATATATGATGTAGCATTGGTAGTGTTATGAGGTGCAGATGAGGGGTCAATCGAAAGACTGGTGTGAGGAGGAGAAGATAGTAGGGGAATGGGTTCTGAAGTGTTGTTGTTGAGAGGTTGAGGGAGGGGGTGGGAGTTGAAGAATTGATAGTTGAGATGGGTATTAGAAGAGACGGGGGAGTAGAGAAAAAAAGCTGGTGTAGGGGTCACAAGTGGTTGGGTTTCTTTAAGAGGAAAGAAAGATTCATTAAAAGTAAAATGGCGTGAAATAATGATGCAATCTTGATGAACAACATAACACTGGTAGTCTTTTTGATGTTGACTGTAGCCCAAAAGCATACAGAGAGGTACCTTCGGAGTAAATTTATGATGCATAAAATGTGGTTGTTATGGGAAATAGGCACAACTGAAAGTTTTCAGGTTTTGATATCCAGGTGTTTTGAATAAAAGCTGGAATGGTGATTTGTTGTAAGTGTTATGATAAGACAGATGATTAATGTGACAAATTATTGTATGCATAGCTGTCATCCAAAATTTTAGTAATAAGAAAGTTGTATTAAAAAGAGTTCTAACGTTTCTATACTATGTCTAATTTTTTTGTTCCGCTACCTCATTTTTTTGTGGGATATAAGGGTGGCTAAATTGATGATGGATATCACTGTTTTGCAAACAAGTCTGAAGTTGAGTAAATTTATATTCAACACCACCATCAGATCTTGAATATTTAAAATTTTTG
Organism: Phalaenopsis hybrid cultivar; assembly: GCA_002079205.1. Lineage (NCBI taxonomy): Eukaryota > Viridiplantae > Streptophyta > Magnoliopsida > Asparagales > Orchidaceae > Phalaenopsis > Phalaenopsis hybrid cultivar. The sequence goes on from JXCR01146358.1 coordinate 118,972, forward strand.
TGATGTTTATTTTTCAATTGTTTATGCAAGGTAATAAAAAAAAAGTGACAATTCAAATATAAAATATAAAGGAAAACACTAGCAAAAACGAGAATTAGCATCTATAAAGATAACATATAATTTGCAACAAAGAAAATTTATTATTGCTGACAGTAAAAGGCTGTTTATGGCTTTTTATTTTGATAACATTTATGACAAGCTAAAGTGTGTGTATTTGTAAGTGGGGATGTTGTTTAGCAATGTGATGAATGACTTTGGGGTGTGGATGACCTAACCAATTTATGCCAAGTCATAGGATGGATGGTGTCTATAAGCGCTGTAAAGGGATATAATCTTTTATTAAGTTGACTATAGGGAAGAAGTTTCTTTGTGCTATGACCTTTATAATAAACTCCTTAGCTGACTATTGGGAAGAAGTTTCTTTGTGCTATGACCTTTATAATAAACTCCTTAGCATGAAAAGTAATAGAACTATTATTGTCTTGAGCATGTTTAAAACTGAAATTACATTGTGAGAAATATTTGGAACTCTGAGTATAGAGGAAAGAGTAAGCTTACAATCCAGAGTAGGAAGGAGACCATTTAAAATGTGGAAAATTTCGGTTGGTTGTCCATTACCTACCATTACTTGATCTGATCCATTATAGGGAGTAGGTTGTTGGATGTTGTCGAGATATGGAGTTAGATGTGATGTAGCACTTGTATCGAGAACCTGGTCTTGATTCTTTGAGCTTACAGTGGCATTGAGAGCAGTAGTTGAACCGTTGGGAGATGTTTATATTGTAAGTTAGTCATCTGCCAATACTGAGCCGCTGAATGTCCTTTCTTGTGACATATCTGACATAAAATGATTGATTGTTGGATTAGGAGCTATTGTGAGGAATGGGTTTATTGTTTTGTGGATTCATGGAAGAAAATCATGATTTCGAGAAAGAGTTTTTGGTTTTATAGTTGAGAAGGGTTGTTCTTTGGGTGGATTTTAAAATTCCATTGACAAGATTACTTTCCTCACTATGAAGTAACTGAGTTTTAATAGTTGTTTAAAACCTTGGTAATTGGGGGGATAGGCCATTTAAGGTATATAGGATAATATCTTCATTGTCTACCTTAGATGCAACGTCAATTGTATTGTCTACAATATTTTTTAAGCTTGTAAGATATTGAACAATGGTCCAAGTCCCCATGTTAATATTGTGACATTCATTTTTGAGATAGATAAACCGTGAACGATTGGCTGATTAGAATCTACTTTCTAAGATAATCCAAATATCTGTTGTGTTGTTCAAGTGAAATAAATTGGGTAAAAAAGAGGGTGAAATGGTTGAAAAGATAGCTGCAGCCGAATTTTGATCAACTAATCTCCAGAGGGCATAATCTGGATTTTCAGTTTGGGTTTTTTTGAAATCAAGAAAAGAATCAAACTCATATGCAAAGAAAAGTTTCAAAATCTGTACCTTCCAAACAAAATAATTTTTTAAAGCCAGAGGAGCATTTGTCACGTTTTTTATGTGTTGTATCAAGAATTTCAACGGTGCAGAAATGTGAGTTTCTTGCATCCTGTGAAGAGATCCTTGAGATTGTTGAATGGATGAGGAGTAGTTGAGGATGTTGAATCCATGGATATTGTAGCTGTTGTGAGGCTAACAGCTCTGATACCATGAAATAACAGAGAGAAGAGAATAGAGAAGGAAAATGAAATACAAAAGTAAGCTTTTATTATATCAAACTCGGTTACAGGTAAAGCTATTTATAAACATTACAAGTGGCAAACTTGTAATATACAGCAAAGGGCACAATAGATATTTGGTATACAATTGCCTCAATATAAAAGCTAAAAATGTTACAGTATAATAACCCTATCTGCGACACAAGGAGCTGTGCCGAAGCTCTGAAGCCCTGGAGAGAAGGAGGAGTTCCAAGAGCAGGTAGCAGAAGGAGAAACTAGAAGATCGGCAACCAAATCAGTAAAATATCAGATAAGACTATTAAAAAATTAAAAAAAACGCATTGCTTTTATTTTTATGTAGTTAATATACTTCAAAGAATCATGATGATGAAATTATTAAACATCCATTGAAGTAGCATTGATATGTAAGAAGAAAATCAAATTGAATTAGATATTTAACAAACCTATGAGGTCAGCAGCTCTGCATTATAAAGGATAAAATCAAAATGCATTGACAATAAATGCCAAAAAAAAAAAAAAAAAATCAAGGATGGTTGCTAGTGCATGCAGAAGTAGTTGCTTTCATGGTACTGACCATTCTATGCTCCACAAGAAACCGGATGATATCCCGAACACCTGATGATACTAGATTCGAAGTAAAGCCCAGAAAAATTTTGCATTTGACGGATTCCCTGAACGAAGGATCCAACTCTTCTTCGGCGCAATCTTCTGTTGGTTTCTCATGGGAAAGCCTCCAATCTAACTTCAGTATGATTGAACATAAAAAATTACATCAAAACAACTTCAACGAGAAAATAGACATATTAAAAATCATTTTATTCCAAAAACTCGATTGCACGAAAAAAAAAAAAAACACACACACACACACACTAAAAGTAGTGAAATCAAACAAAGACATCAGTCTAGTTTCTACAAAGTCACTGACAGAACGGAAAACCTCTCAGAAATTTGAATAGCAGACAAAAGTAAGAAAACGCACCATCTGATTGACGATCTCGACGGCGTCTCCTAGGTTTGATGCCTGGAAACCAGTGGAGACCATGGAATCCAGCAGCCCTCTGAAATCAACGCCGCGGTTGAAATCATAGCCAGAGATCTTCTGAAATCTCACCTCGTCCAAGGTTTCAGATTCCTTAAAGACGACGGAACGAATAGCTTCGAGGTTTTCCCGCTGACCTTCGCCAGCGGCGCCGGCCATTACCCTACTGCTTCGCCGAATACCACTCCTTGGCGTTAAACCTAGTCTCGGAGAGCAGAGCAAGAAAATACAAACGGAATTCGGAAGAGAGATCCCGCCCCCGATGGGAAAATATTTGCGTACTCAAGCAGCGCTGGTTAGTAACTTATCGGGATCTACAGAACCTTCCAATTTATTACATGCAGCTACGAAATTATCCCTTTTAGTTATAAGGGATTACATTCACGGTATAATTTTTTATAATCTTCCTGTAATTTAATGTAACTTATATGTATCTCAGAATAAGTTTTGCGCTTCTGTTATCATATATTAAGAGTTTACACGTAAGTTATAAGGAGGTTACAAGAATTTATACCTTGGATGTAACCCCCTTATATTCTCGATATACCCTAATATTGCACACAGCGCTGCGTATGTTTATCACACAATTTTTTTCCATATAACAGGGATGTAACTTCTTATATCCTCTGAATAATCTCCCGATATATACATATATAGCTTTGCGTACGTCTTAAGTACTCAAATAGATGCACAGGTGGCGGCCGTGGCACTCCTTTTGGTGAGCAATGGGATTATTTCTTAATTATTAATAGAATTATTGAATTTATAACTATGTATTTTTTATAAATCTTGAGTTTTGAGACAAATTATTATTAAAATTTAGCAAAATAAAGTAGTTATAAGTTATAACATCACAAATTTTAAACTTCTTAAATTTACTAAATTATGTATTTACCAGATTTATGAAATCCAACTTCAATTAAATACTTTTGTAATTAAGCACTCAGAAGAAAACAGAGGAATTTGCAAGGTCGACCAAAGTTCTCAAACAGTATTCCATGTAGGAGAATATCATTACAGCTAAAGATGACAGAGAATCTATGCACCCAATTCCTATGTATTAATATATTTAATATTTAAGTATTAATTTTTACATTTATACCGTCCAAATCTTTTGCTTCACATCAAAAATATCACTTCTAATATTTTTCGAAAGAGAAATATACAGTTTCATTCTTAGGTAAGACGGTATATTTGTAAAAAGTTCAGGTGTAAATATGTAAATAGATAAGAAAATGGTGGTTGAGCGAGTCTTTCTTTAAAATTTGAGAGATGGCCCAATGAAAATAATCGGAGACTATTTTAACACTTTACTAAAAAATAAAATTATTATTATGTTTTAAGAATAAAATAAAAATTTTCGTGTATAAATTTTAAGCACCCTAATGATATGCATGTAAATATGAAGTTTTGATATGACATATGTAAATACATAAGAATTGTGTGATTCATCACAATTCTTATGTATTTATATATATAACAACAAAATTTTTATATTTACGTAACACTTAAATATTTAATATAACATCAAAAATACTACTATCAGTAACTTTTTTTAAAGTGAAATACACCTCTTGATACATAATTTTATGATACTAAAGTGTTATAAAAATAAATATCAAATTATAGGTGTTATATATAAATGCATAGAAATTATGTGATATCCATGTAAATCTCCCCAACTTATTTTACATCAAGCTACTAACCACTATCACCATTCAAATGTTCCATTAACGCAAAAATCCTCTGTACACAACCTTAACTTTAAACCATGCAATTTCTCCACAAAAAATTGCAGATTTTCAATGCAATTTTCATCCGGAAAGTAACCGAACAACACAAATC
>JXCR01146359.1:48918-70548 GCA_002079205.1 Phalaenopsis hybrid cultivar
ATATATATATATATATATATATATATATATATATATATATATATATATATATATATATATATATATTATATTAAACCGAGCATTAGGATATCCATTCTAGCGACCGAAAAATTCTAATTTGGTGACTGACACTATTTTAAAAAGTTTTTTTTGCTATTATAAGTATAAAAAGTAAGCTTAGAATTGTTCTAAGTTCCTTACTCTAGAAAGACTCAAGTGAAACGAATTTTTTATTAAGACTTCTCCTCAAGGTTCTCCTCACATTTTTTTTTGCAATTTCTTTTTGTTTTTCAAGATCTTTTTGATCCATTCTTTTCTTTTCTGCTCTTTTTCTTTTTTTTATATGAGGATTACTATATCTGGAGAAGGCCTTAAATAATTTTGAATTCCACTATCCTTCTCTANTGCAATTTCTTTTTATTTTTCAAGATCTTTTTGATCCATTCTTTTCTTTTCTGCTCTTTTCCTTTTTTTTATATGAGGATTACTATATCTGGAGAAGGCCTTAAATAATTTTGAATTCCACTATCCTTCTCTAAAGTTAAAACTTATTACTCTCCTTCACAAAAAAAGATGTATTTTCTTAAGTACTTTATGAAAGATCCTTAAATGTTTGAATATAAAAATTCTAATAATCCTTAATTTTTAAGAAATACAATTCTTCCTACTAAAGATAGTTATTCATTTTTCCAAAATCTCCACTAAATTTTCTTAACTCTAGGTTAACCCTTTTCACTAAAAATATCAACTAAGTTTTCCAACTCCATTTCTATACTTAATAATCTAACATTCTTAAGGTGACTCTACATAACAATAACCATTAGAAATAAAATACAAATTTTTTTGTAGTACTTTTAAAAAATAGTAAGGTTTAAATTTAAAACAATTTTCTTTTCTCCCGAAACAAACATGTGTAACAATGAAGTACAAAAATATGCTGCAGAGAAAGATCACTTTTACAATTTACTACACANATTTGTAGTACTTTTAAAAAATAGTAAGGTTTAAATTTAAGACAATTTTCTTTTCTCCCAAAACAAACATGTGTAACAATGAAGTACAAAAATATGCTGCAGAGAAAGATCACTTTTACAATTTACTACACANACATTACTAGAGCTAAAAATTCTGGGTAGTTTATCTTATGTTATTACCTAGTTATTAATAGTTGTAGTTTCAACTATTTGATTATTTTGTTCTTGGGTATTATAACCACACTTAGTTAAGTCAAGCGTTAAATCATATTGTTCCATATAAATATATGGAGATATCAAATGAGAAGAGGATTTTCCAAATTATTAAAGAGTGAGTAATCATTAATTTGGAGTTTGCTAATTTATTTTAACTTTGTGGTACTATTGTTCATCATAACTTTTAAAGTGACTTTTGATAGAGGGACTTGGTGGATGATTTTTGGTGTTAACTCTCAACAACTACAAAGTTTGGTTTTCAATTATTTATGCAAATATGTTCCTCATCATATGGCAAAAGATAATGAAGTTCATATTCTCTTATAAATTCACTCATGGAAAACAAGATTTCTTAGTAGGGTGAAGTTTTGGTATTTATGTGTAGCAATTTTTTCTTTTTTATCAAGGATATGACTGCAATGTTTTCAAGGAGATACTAAGCTACATTGGTGGGGATACATTAACAATAATGGATGATTCAGATTGCTAATACCTCACTTGATGAGCTGGCTTTGGAAGCTATATATATATTTTTGTGTTGAAGGTGCTATTGAAGTGAGTGCATTAGTGCTAGGCTTAATTAATGATGCTTCATCAATATGTGTGGAAACTTGAGAAGTTTCAGGTCTTTTTCTTTGTAAGGACCGACCGGCTATCCAAGATAATTTGGGAGATTTAATTGGAGACCAATTTAAGAAATCTTGATTTGTGTTTAATCCTTTCCTATCTATGTTTCTTTATTTTCTATTTCAGATTAATTTCTTTGGTAATTTAGGTTGGATATATTTTGTAAGTCTATAAATTACGAGGGATTGGATTCCCTATATACGTGTACCTTGTACGTGGATAAAGAGATCAAGCAATTTTTTCTTCTCCAAATATGTTTTTCAACATGGTATCAGAACATGGTTTGAATGTTGTTTCCTAATCGAACCCTAGCTTTCTCTGTTTGAACAGATCATCATCTCTTTCATATATGATGTTGAAGACGGTGACCATGCGCTTCCTTCCCTTTGAACGAACGCACCTACGGATTAGGACAAGTCCGGACCGCATGATTGCTTTCTTGGATTGCATCATCTGAGTTGTCTACTCTCCTAGATCACACTATCCGAGTTGCCTGCACCTCTCGACCAGTTCTGCCGCTCGCCTGGAAAGCCTGTGTTTGTCTGTTTGAATCAAACAATAGTCCTTATCTGCAGTGCCTCCTATTTCACATCAACCAGATTCTTTTGTTGCCTAAGACATCCATCATCTGCCGACCCTCAGATTCCTCCTTGCGATCAGAGTACTTAGGTTGGCCTTGATTTGTATTCCTCTGCAGTCGAAACTCTCCCTACAATCGAAATTCTCCTATTGTAGGCCCTCCTTTGGAATCCCTTTGGCTTGTATGCTGGCCCTCCCCCAGAGCCCTCCTTTTCCGACATGAGAATTCTTTCTATAGGATTCCATCTGTTTAGTTCATGCCACCAGATTCTCCCTACATTCTAAATTATCCTTGTTTTAGGCCCTCCTCCTTCGACAGAACCTTTTTACAACAGTAGCCGCAACAAAACCAATTCTCGTACCTGCAACAAATTCACCTCCTTGCAACATACCCTTTACCAGAGCTTCTCCTAGCAGCTGTCGGCGTCAAAATTTTTTTTGCAGCCTCTATCCTGTCTGCAGGCTTTATTGCAAACTTTCTCGTGGGATTCTCTGCAGCCTTCCGGTCTCCTCTATCTTTCACCAGGGCAGCCGTAGGTAGTAGCCAGCCTTCTTGCCTTCTCCATGGCAACCCAACAGGTCCTCCCCGAGCAAGCAAACCTCTCTAGATTTCCAGGCATTTCTTCGCTCGTGCGACAAGAAGCAGTCAGGAATCCTGCAGCTTGTAGCAACAAGGAAATATTCCGGCCCTAAACATGCATATGATTTATAACAAAGTACAAAATGAAGACGTCTAGTTCTACTCCAAAGCTTACTAGCTTGATGATACACCAATATATCATATCCTCCTATCTTGCTAACAATGGAAGTTTTCAACCATAGATAATAGATGCAGGTGCTTCTGGTCATATGAGTGGGCACATTCAGGCTCTTATCAACTACCAAGAGATCATCAAACTCAAATTTGTTGGACTTACCAATGGATCCGTTCCAGAATTGTTAGGAAAGGAGACGTGAACATCTCCAAAGCTATTCAACTTTCATTAGTGTTATATGTTTCCCAAGTAGATTGCAATTTACTTTCAATTAACTAGCTTGTTCATGACCCAAGTGTTAATAATCCCATTCTAACTCTTATGAATTTCAAGTGGTGGATTCGGGAAAGGTGATTGACAGTGCTAAATTGCATCAAGATCTATATATGCTTAAGAAGAACTATTCCCTTTACACACTTTTCTCCATTATCCCCTTCTCATGATCCCAAGTCTGTTTTGTCTAAGTCTGTAGAAAGCCAAGTTTTATTATGACATTGTTGTCTATGACATCTCAGTTTTTCTTATATTATAAAGTTGTGCGCCCATATTTTTATTAACAAGAAGCCTGAGTTATATCAGTGTGAAACCTAACGATTGGCTAAACATACCCGTCATGTATAATATCTGTTTGTGCAAACCCTAATATCTTTTTATTATCATTCATAGTGATATTTGGGGGCCTTTAAAATTATGAACCATTGACAGACTTAGATGGTTTGTATCCTTTATTGACGATTATACTATAACCAGTTGAATATTTCTTGTGAAGGAGAAATCTGAAATTACACAAATTTTTTAATATTTTTATGTCATGATTTATGATTTACACTCACTTCCAATGCAAAACTCAGATTTTCAAAAATGATAATGCAAAAGAATATCTCAACTCTATCATTGGACTCTTCCTTGTAAATAATGATATTATTCATGTGAGTTTTTCTGTTAAGACTCCACCATAAAATGAGACAGTTGAAGGAAAAATAAAACATATCCTTGAGGCATCTAGGTTTATATTGCTTTCTCACTTTGTCCCAAAAGTTTTTTTGGGAAGATGTTATGCTCGTAGCCATCTATCTTATTAATAGAATGCCAAGAAGGGTTCTTGGATTCCAAGCCCCTCCATGTTTTGATGGAAAAAAAATACTCTCATGTTAGAGCTTTCTGATTCAATCTTCATAAAAAAATATTTAGTTCTCTTTGCCTTCATTCACCAACCAAAACACTCAAAGGTTGATCCAAAATCCATCTAGTGAATTTTCATTGGGTATGCCTCCAACAAAAAAATGTATAAGTATTGCGCTCCAGTTATCAGAAAATATTCCAACTCGTGAATGTCATTTTTTGAAAATCAATCATAATATCCCAAATCAAATATTTGGAGGAGAGTTCAAATGACATCAATTTTGGGATGCACTTTATGACACCTACATGGCAACCCCACCTACCTTTCTTACTTTTGCACCTGACTCTCTTACTCTTGTTTAGGATCTCCAACCAACTCAACCTGAAGTCTTCAACAAAAAACTTATGGCGTACAGTAGGAGGATGAAAAAACTTGAGGAAAGTGAAAGACTGGTTGGAAAGATATAAACATTCCAACCAAAACCTGAGTCCATATTTATCTAAAATTTCAGGTGAGGGTTAATGCTCATGAGTCATCTTCTTCCTATTCCAGTGCTTATGACAAAGAAAACTGTATTAGATACACAGTTTACGAGTATATAATTTATGAGAAGATATCCTTAGCCTACATAAATTTTATATCCAACCTTGATATTGTGCATATTACTAAATTCATTTACGAAACTCTTGAAAATTCAAAATGTACGAAAGCAGTGGAAAAGGATATTCAAGCACTACAACATAATAATATATGAATTCTTACTAAACTTTCTCATGATAAGAAGCCAGTTGGATGCAAGTGGGTGTTCAACATCATATATAAAGCCGATGAGAGTATTGAGAGATTCAAGGACAAAATTGTTGCAAAAGGTTTTATGCAAGCCTATGGAACTGACTATCATGAGACCTTCACACCAGTTGACAAACTAAATTTTATCAGAGTTTTCATTTCAGTTGCAGTTAATAAGGAATGGAGATTACGTCAATTTGACATAAAAATGTCTTTCTAAATAGGGATTTAGAAGAAATGTACATGGAGATACCACTAGGACTTTAGAATGATCCCAACAAACACTTAATATGCAAACTCAGGAAGTCTCTCTATGGGCTTAAGCAATACCAAGGGCGTGGCTTGAAAGGTTTATTAAAACTATGAAATTCAATGGATATTCTTAAAGTCAATGATCACTCATTGTTTATAAAGCACACTTGAGAAGATAAAATTGCTTCACTGATCTTATATAAGAATGATGTGACAAATATTAATGATGATGAAAGAAAAATTTTCAAAATCGAAGAAGTGCTTGCTTCTGAGTTTGAAATCAAAGACTTGAGAAACATGAGAAATTTTCTAGGGATGAAGATAATAAGGTCCAAGAAAGACATTGTTATATCACAGAGGAAATACATCCTATATATACTAAAGGAAACAAGAATAATTGGATTCCAATGGAACCTAACAAAAAGTCTAATAGGGAAGAAGGAGTATATCTGTGGATAAAAGAAGGTACCAAAGATTGGTAGGAGAACTCATCTATCTATCAAATACTTTGCCAGATATTACATGCCAGGATTGTGAGCCAACACATTAATAACCCAAATAAATAGCATTTAAAGATGATATACAAGATTCTGAGTTTTTTTAAGAAAATTCCTTATTATGGATTAATTTTTGAAAAAAATAGATATGTGGAAATCTATCTCAATGCTAGTTGGGTTGGAGAACTCACTGACAGAAGCTCCAAAACCAGTTACCGCTCAAACGTATGAGGAAATTTGGTTATACGGAGAAGTAACAAGCAAGTTGTTTCTAGAAGTAGTGCAAAATCAGAGTATTTGACGTATGCCTGGGGAATCATTGAAGGGATTTGGATTCATAACCTATTAAGGGAACTAGGATGTACCTCCAATAGACCAATACATATGTTTTGTGATAGTCAACTAGCTATCAATATTACCAAGAATCCTGTGTGTCATGACAGGACCAAACATATTGAAGTTGATAGACACTTCATCTCTGAAAAAGTTAATGAGGGAATTATACAACTAAGCTACATTCCTACGCACCAACAAGTTGTTGATGTCTTCAGTAAGCTCTTTCTTTAATCACCTTCTGAAGGTTCAATGCCAAGCTTGATCTATGACTTAGCTTGATGAGGAGTGTAGACACCTGAGAAGTTTCAAGTGGTTTTCCTAGTATAGACCAATCGGCTATCCAAAATCTTTTGAGAGATTTGATTTGAGATCAGTTTAGAAAGCTCTTGTTTTTTGTTTACTCCTTCCCTATTTATGTTTCTTTATTTTTTATTTCTGAATTATTTCCTTTCCTAATATATGCTAGATCTATTTTAGTTGTAAATTAGGAGCGATTGGATTCCCTATATATATGTACCCTACATGTGAATAAAGAGATTAAGCAATTTTTTCCTCTCCAAATATATTTTTCAACATTATGCTCATATTTTATCTGTTTATCTTGAAGAGAGCATTCATGATACTCGTTTTTAGGATTTTTGCTATTTTGTTGAGGATTTTGGTTTAAACATATGCAACAATGATTAATGTATGCTAATGTTAGCGTGTTATTGACAAATGACAGTTAGTGCACATCATAAAAATTTGCAATTTAATTGTATTCAATAATGTTTGTTTTTCTTTTGTTTTTTGTTAAGCATTTTTATGTGAATTTGATGAAATTATGCTTCATCATTGGTTTTTTTAATAGGAAAAACTATTATTAGATGTTTTAGTTATATATTTTATATTAGCAATTTATAAATAGTTTATTTACCCTAAGCCTTACACTTATGATGTTTTGCTGTATCCATATTCATGTTATGTAGTATCCTTGTCTCGTATTGGTGTCCGTGCTTTATAGATAACTTTATTATAACAGATATTTATTAGGAGATTTTGCTTATGTTGAATGTGTAGCCAACTAAAGTTTGAATGTGGACTATGTTCTAATTCTTTTAACTTCTTTTTTATCCCATCTGCATTTCATCTTCCAAAAAAAAAAAAAAGTTTCTTGCGTTTTAGCTTGCAGTATAGCAGTTATATGTACTCTGTGATATACCTGGGTGCAATAATTTTATGGGTATTTACATACATGGCACACGATTCTCATGTATTTACATATCTCACCCCTAAACTTTGCACATAGCACTCATATCTTTAATATCACATCAGAATAACACTATTATTTAAAGCACCATAGTGCTATATATATGTAAATATGAAAGTTTAGGTGTGAGATATACACATACATAAGAATTGTGTGCTTATGTAAATTTCCCATACTTTGATATGTTCTTTGGTTTGGTACATGCTTTTTCTTTCCTAGTTTTAGCATGACAATGGCAGATGCATTTTTGTGCTTGAAGGTATTCAAAAACTATGGTGCATCAGCTGGAGCATCCATGACTCATTCGCACAGTCAGATTATTGGCCTTCCATTTGTACCTCCTACTGTATCTGCTAGGTTTGATAGCCTGAAGGAGCTTTTTGATAAGTCCGGAAAATGTGGCCTTTGTGAGGCTCAAAGTGAGGACATTTTGATTAATGAGTCTAACCATTTTTCAGCTATTGTTCCTTTTGCTTCAACATTTCCTTTTGAGGTTTGGATCATACCAAGAGATCATGCTTCATATTTCCATGATTTGGATGAAGAAAAGGTAAGATGTCTGTCAAATTTATGCCATTGTTGCTAATTTATGTAGATTTTTGTTGATGTGTTTAGATTTAAGGCTTCTTTGAGAAAATTTTCTTGTTGCTTTCCGTTTTAGAACAAGTTATTTCTTCATTTGATAAATTTATTATGCTTTTTTAATAATACTCTTAAAAGAATTCCATTTTTTTGCCAATTCGACCCTTAACTTCTATCATACTTTTAAAAGAGGGTTTTGTATAAGTAATTTTTTAATAGGTTTTATTAAATGGAGAATCCTAATGAAACAAAGCATTAATCATGCAACAAATTTTAAAGATAACCGACACATTCAGTATGTTTCTAATTTGTTAACATGATGGGATGAGTTAGGATGTACTCCTTTGAAGGTTAATTAATTTTTTTCACCATAAAAAAACTTGGCAATTTAAGACAATATTTGGTTTCTTGAATTAGACTAAGCTTAGAAGATGAAACCATATTCTTTCTTAAATTTAATGCCTTGTTTGGGGGAGCTTCTCCTTTCATAAAAGTTCTTCTTTTAAAAGCAATTTAAAGTAATAGTGGGATAAAGTTGTGGTTGCTAAAGTTAGACTTCCATTTGGATTTTTTTTTTTAACACTATTAGCTGTAGCTTTTTTAAATATTAAAGACTATAATATCCCTAATAATTTTAAAATATAACCACCCTTTCATTCTAATAGACAACTAAAACATAATATTGCTAAAACAAAATATTTCTCCTGGTTGTCTTGGTGGAGGGGGACTTGACATTGCTAACTTTATTTCTTATTCTAATATCTCACCTTCGCATGGAGCATTCTTTACATCATTGGACTCTTATCTCTATAACTAAGACTTGGCAGGTTGCTAAGGAGGATCCCAAGTGGAAAGCGACGATGCATGAAAAGTGTGGAGCCCTTGATAAAAACCAAAAATAGGAGATTATAACACTACCAGCAGGGAAGAAGGTTGTTGGCTGTAACTGTATCTTCACGGTAAAGCAAGAAGGGAAGACGGAAAGGTATAAAGCACGACTAATGACAAATAGGTACGGTCAGACTTATGACATTGACTGTGATGAAATCCTTGCGCCAGTTGCAAAGATGAGCACGGTGAGAACACTGACTTCTCTGGCAATGAATAGTGGATGGAGACTCCATCAATTGGATGTTAAGAATGCTTTTCTTCATGGGGAGCTACTGGAGGAGGCATATATGGAGATACCCCTGTACATCCCAGACTGTAGGCAAGATGTGTAGGTTCTGGAAGTCACTGTATGGCTTGAAGCAATCTCCTCGAGCGTTGTTTGATAATTTTAGAATGATGTTTTGACATGGGATATCAGCAGATCAATGCAGACCACACGATGTTCTTTCGGCAATATGAAGGTTGCACTACCATACTTGTTGTGTATGTGGTTGATCTAATTAACATTGGTGATTATGAGACAGAAATTGCCCAACTGAAAGGAAGATTGGGGAAGCAATTTGAGGTAATGGATCTAGGACAGCTCAGATACTTTCTTGAGATTGAAGTTGCGCATGGGCCTGAGTGGATGATTCTATCCTAAATAAAGTATGTGCGGGATCTTCTCACCGAGACAGGTATGCGGGTGTGCGAACCTGCAGTCTCTCCAATTGATCAGCAGGTCAAGCACAGTATAGAGGCAGATGAATTGGTTGATCTTGATAGGTACAAGAGGCTGGCGGGCCGCCTGATCTATATGTGCCACACTCAACCCAATATCACTTTTGTAGTAAAAGTGTGGTGAGCCGCTAAATGCATGGTCCGAGGAAGGGTTATATGGATGCAGTGTATCAGATTTTGAGGATCTGCAGAGTGCACCAGGAAAAGAGTTGATATTCAGGAAGACTAAACATGTAAATATTTAAGGTTATTGTGATTCTGACTGGGCAAATTGTAATGATACAGACGATTCATGTATGAATACTGCATGTTTGTAGGTGGAAGCTTGGTCTCGTGAAAGAGCAAGAAACAATCAGTTGTAGCAAAATCAACAACAGAGTTAAAATATAAGGCCATGACATTAAGAGTTGCTGAGGTGATGTAGTTGAAGCCTTGTTGGTTGAACTCAAAGTGGATCAGGGAACTCAAATGAAGTTCTGGTGTGACAATAAATCGACAATTGGCATTGCTAACAACCCATTACAACACGACATAACTAAACTTGTGGAGATTGATAGATTCTTCATCAAGGAGAAGTTGAATAATGGATTGTTGGAATTAAGTTATATAGCTATTGGGGAGCAGGGCTTGACTTTCAGTGGATTTAGCTAGATTATGTGACAATATGAGCTCAGTGAATATCTTTCGCTCATCTTAAGGGGGATTGTTGTGAGTTATGTGTAATTGGAGGGTTTTATTGGGTTTATTGTTAAACATTATAACACCTATTTAAACCCATATGTTGAATGAGATTGATAGTTTTCACATCAAAAAAATCTTTTGATTTTTTCAGTTTAAGTTATTTAAGTGTTGTGCAAAGTGTTTTAATTTCAAATTTTTAGTTTATGTTTCGCTTTAGTTTAATATTATAAAGAGTGTCATGAAAGTGTATAGCCGGAGGTCCACTACTCATAACTCCTTCGTTTTAGTAAAAAGTGGACGCTTCACTCGGGAGAGTGAGACCCTAACACCTTAAACAACTAAGGCGATTTAATCACCTTTTTTTAGTTTTGGTTTGTTCAGTTTTGACTTTCTGTTTAATCTGATTGGTTGGATTGCTTTTTAGAGATTTGGAGCTCATTTGGTTTAGTTTAATTTGTGTTTGGTTTAAATTAAGGTTAATTAAGTTCATTAAGATTAAAATTAACTTAATTTGATTTAATTTGAGTTAAATATTTAGTTTTAATTACGTTAATGAAGTTTTAATTAATTGACTTATTCTAATTTGATTTAGTTTAAATTTTAAATTAAGTTGAAGTTTACGCTCTAATTGATTTAGTTTGATGTTCATTAAACTTAGTTTAGTTTAAGTTCGATTTAAGTTAAGTTACTTTTATGTTGTCTTAATTTAGTTCAATTTAGTTTAAATTGTTTCAAATTCAAGTTAAGCTGAATTGGATTAGATTATTTCATTTCACATTGGTTTATTTTGATTTGTTTTGAATTAGTTTAGATTCAAGTTTTAGTAAATGTTATATATAGTCATAAACAAAATTTACCTCACAAAAAAACATATAAGAGGATTTGCATTAGAATTTATCCGATTTAAAATAATAAAANTTGTTATTTCTCCAAGATCTCGCTCTGACATCAATTTGATACAAACCAGAGTCAAAATTAGCGAGCAAACTGCAATAGATATATGGGAAAAGCCAATATAGGGCTAATTTGATTAAAATATCAAACCAAATAAATAAGATTTAAGGGATGATCTACAATTTGAAAGGTAGATCATCTCTACACAAATTTTAGATGCCGCTAAGAACACAGAGAAAAGAAAAATTACAGCAAATCAAAACATAAAGCAAACCCTAGCCAATTAGCCCTAGTAAATACTCTCAAAGATCCATTTAAAATTTCGCCCAAAATCTCCTTTAGTTCATCTCTTGTACGTGATTAACGGCTGTGTGGGCCCACCTAGAACCTGGAATCGTCCTCCCCAACTCATAGGGATTCTACCTCTCTAGGCTGGGCCAACTGGCTTGACTAGGCCGACTGGTCTGGTTGAGTGTGGCCGGTCCAGACTTGTCTTCCTTGGATCGTCCCATGTGCAGGATCGGCTCTCCGATTGGCTCTCTCGTCTGCTCAGACGGAGCAGACGTATCAATTTATCAGGTAAGATAGTGGCTGACTTGTGGCTAATATAATTCATGTCTTGTCAAAAGCGTAATGACAAGCTAGTTTCTGTTATCAATTACGAGGTGCCTTTCTCTAAACAGCTTAGCTTGTGTATNGTTCCTCTCTTGTACGTGATTAACGGCTGTGTGGGCCGACCTAGAACCTGGAATCGTCCTCCGCAACTCATAGGGATTCTACCTCTCTAGGCTGGGTCGACTGGCTTGATCAGGCCGAGTGGTCTGGTTGAGTCTGGCCGGTCCAAACTTGTCTTCCTTGGATCGTCCCATGTGCAGGATCGGCTCTTCGATTGGCTCTCCCGTCTGCAGGAGCAGGCATATCAATTTATCATGTAAGATAGTGGCTGACTTGTGGCTAATATAATTCATGTCTTGTCGAAAGCGTAATGACAAGCTAGTTTCTGTTATCAATTACGAGGTGCCTTTCTCTAAACAGCTTAGCTTGTGTATAAAATAGTGATATTTTTTATGTGATATGAAAGATTGTTGGTATATTTATAAAAAGTAAAGTTTAGGTGATAAAAATTGGTATGTATGTAAATGCCCTGCTCTTTTATTCATTTTCATTACTACTTGATTTCTTTTTCAGGCTATTGATTTTGGTGGTTTGCTGAAGCTGATACTTTCAAAACTGTCAAAGCAGCTGAATGACCCACCATACAACTTCATGATTCATAGCTCACCATTTCATCTTTCACCTCCTCATTTGCCTTATGCCCACTGGTTCATGCAAATTGTTCCCCAGTTAAATGTAATTGGTGGTTTTGAGATTGGAAGTGGCTGCTATATTAATCCAGTCTTCCCAGAGGATGCTGCCAAGGTCTTGAGGGAAGTAAACCTTACAACTAGTTAAAAGGTAAAAATTGAAGTATAGGTGTTAGATACATACCACCTAATTTTAATTTATTTAGATACATACCGCCTAATTTCAATGTAGTTGCATATCTAACACCTAAATTTTACTTTTTATATTTATACCACCCAAATCTTGCATATTGCATAAAAATGCCATCTTTTTTTACTGTTAGAAAGTGAAGTTCACATTTTTATGGTATGTATGTAAAAATTGAAGTATAGGTGTTTAAGTCTTCCTTTTTTTTTTTCAAAATAAGTTATCATATGGGTATGATGATAGTAATATTATTATATATCATTAATTTCCCCATTCTTCTGATACAACATGTAACTTGTCTCATTGGAATCTTGGATCAAATGAATATTATTAGAGTGCTCTACTTTCCTAATTATCTTATATTTTAATATCTTATCAAGTAGAAGATTTTTAAGAGGTGCAAATTGGTAAATTAATGCACTTCTATGGGAGGCATAAGTCTACTTTGGTATATGATTATTCTTGATGTTTAACCTCCAAGAACCTGCATTTTTCTGGCTTTGCAGTTATATTAGCTTTGGGACTTACCATCTTGTTTGGATTTTAGCTTTTCTTAAGAAATGGCTCTTTTGAGTCAAGGGGACTTGATCATCATTTGCAGTCATGTTCGACTAGTTAAATATCGCGTGTTTGATTCTTTTGTTAAGCAAGTGAATTGAACTTGGATAATTCTTTGAAGTTTGATTTATAAATGAGTTGAATATGAACAATAATTTGGTTGTCCTTGTTCGGCTCATTTTTTGCTCGAAATAATAAAAAAAAATAATATTTATTTATATCATTTTAATATTTATTTTGATATTGTCCTTAAATTATATTTGAGTGTTAGATGTGTAAATACATAGCAATTGGCTGGTGTTTGTCGATGCCCGAAAAAAAAAAAAAGGATAGCAGAGAACAAGAACACTCGGTTCCGATGCTTATATATTTATAGTTGTTAGACATGTAAATACATAGGAATTGACTGGTATGCATGTAAATGCCCCAAAATAAAAAATTCACGGTGGGATTGCCCCACATTAACAATTCCATTACTCTCATTCCCAATTCCATCTTTATTACATTGGTTTAGTCCCACATTTGTGAGAATTTTTTTTACAGGTTAGAGTAGTTTAAAAACAGGAAAACTCGATATTGCTTGAATTTTGGCTCTCAAGTTGAGCTCAATTCGATTCGAGCTAAAGTCGAGCAAACAAATAAACGGAGTCTGTTTTGAGTTGCTCACGAATAAATTCAAGCAATATCAAACAGAACACGAACAAATCCATCACAAGCTTAATTCGAAGACGAGCCGATTTTGAATAGGCGTTAATGCAAGGAGCCAAGCACAAACAGAACATCAACTTGCTCATGTTCGACTCGTTTACATCCCTAGTTGGTTGTAATGAATTGTAGGTCTTTTTGCATATTTCATGTTAAGCCAAAAGGAGTTTTGATCTCATTGATAATTGTTCTGTGCCAGAACTGAGAGCATCTTATATAAGATTGAAGGTTTTTTATTTTGAAAAGCTAGGAAGAAAATAAATTATCTCACATATATACTTTTATAAATTAAATATTACCAAGTGCACCTTTCATCTTGAACAGAAAATACATTAAGATAATATGATATGCTTATAAGTCATATTAGGTATCTTTTATATGTGCACAAGGTGTTTTGAAGAGTTGTTATTATTGAAAAATGATTGGTGATTTGTTCAGCATTCTCATTATAGGAGGGGAGATTAACCACTAGAAAGGCTCATATTGACCTTACTAGTGATGGTTTACACTAGTTTGGTGGTTACAATGAGCATCGGCCTTTGTGGCGATGACTCATAGTGGCAAAGGGTGTGGATGCTATGAGACTACTTGTGTACTGAAGTTGAAAGGGTTGCCTTTTACTACTACCCCTTTTATTTATATTGGGAACAATCCTTAGAGTTCAATAATTAGAGAGAATATTTCCCACATAAGTTAAAAAGTGCAAACTTGTGATTAACAATGTTATTGATTTGAGTGAAATTTTTTCAAAGTCTATGATTCGGCCTAACTCGACTATTTAGTTACATCATTATGTGGAGTCTCAACAACACTTCTTTGCATATTAACACCCGATGTTTAGTGCTGATTAAACTTTGTAAGTTATGAAGATAATATTTGGTGCTATGTCATGCCCTTGGATATAATTGAAATCTTCTTGGTAAACCTTTCATTGTCCAATGAATAAAATTCATCATGATAACATAATATTTATATGTTAAACTATAATAATACATCCTTAGATTTTTTTATTTTTTTTATTTTTTATTTTTTTATGGTTAACTAGTTGTTCCCTCTCTCCCAGAGAGTATACACTACTTGATCTCATGATTGTGGATCCATCTTTTGATTAGTTGTGATGATTTGAGATATCTTGCTTGCTAGGTTGATACATTGAAATATTTTATCATTGTTGCCCCATTGATCATTGATGATTGCATTAATCTAAGTGAACCACTTCTATATCATGATTAAATGATCTTATCTTTACTGAGGAGGAGAGTAGTAATGTATTTGAGACTAAGCTTCTTCTTGTTTGAGTGCCATCACCATTTGAGATGCGCATATATTTCGGTCTCCAATATTTTTTATTTCTCCATTGTTTTACCTTCATTTTATGCATCATATTTTGCATATTGCTCACTCATCACTTTCACACAATTTTTTTATCTTAAAATGCCTGTTTTGAAGCCATTCTATTGGTGATTTTAGCTGCATTATTATCTTATTTTCAAAGCAAATTTTCATTTTGTTATACAATGATAGTAATAACATGTTATATCATTGTTTATTTTTCACTTATGCTAATACATGCTACATATCTCATAGTAATCTTGAACCAAATGATTATCTTTTTACTTTGTCTCACAGCATGCTTTACCTATGTCAATTATAAGATCTTTGTCAGTGAAAATTATAGCTAAATAGTACCTGAATTTTTTTTTTTCAACTTTGATTGAAACTCATTTAAATTAGTTTTCATGTTATTTGTATAAAAATGTTAAATTGTTTGTGTGCTCAAATGTTAGTCTAGAGAAAGTTAAACGCCACATCGTCATCATTAAGTTATCGAGTCATTTCATTTATAAAGTTCAACTGGAAGCATGTTTGACAAGCTAGTTTTTAAATATTTATGATTGATATTTCATGTATGTAGAGAAGGAATTAAATGAGTTATTATTCATTATAATTACAAGATAGAGTTATGACACTAAGACTAATTCTAAGGTGCATTTATTATTGTTCTTTATTGAACAGGCTTTTTATTATGTTTTTCACTCTCTTTAGTTTAGTTTTTTTTTTCATTCAATTTTTCACATTATTTGCATGCATTATAACACATTTTTCTCTTAAGCTTTTACATTTTCATTCCTTTTTTTTCTCCAATGTTAAAGTAACATTATAAAATGTTTTAATCTATCTTTTCAACTCTATACACCAACATTTCAATGCTATACTCCCTATTAATTTCTTATAAATCTCCATAACATCTTTAAGCATCTTGTAGGTGCTCACTCATCATGTATCTCAACTTAAACTTGCTTCAAGCTCATCATGAAACCAACACTAGAATNTTTTCTCTTAAGCTCTTACATTTTCATTCCTTTTTTCTCCAATGTTAAAGTAACATTATAAAATGTCTTTAATCTATCTTTTCAACTCTATACACCAACATTTGAATGCTATACTCCCTATACTCCCTATTAATTTTTTATAAATCTCCACAACATCTTCAAGCATTTTGTAGGTGCTCACTCATCATGTATCTCAACTTAAACTTGCTTCAAGCTCATCATGAAACCAACACTAGAATTGCATTTTACAAAAGTTTTCAAAGCCTCAAATCACTTCAAGAGATTCTCTTCAATTTCTTTGCTTGAAAGTCTCGAATCACATCAAGAGATCCTCTTCTATTTCTGCACATCAAATAAAATTGTTCATCTCTACCCCCACTCTTTATGTCCACACAACTACCTTTGCATCAAGCTTTATAATGATAACTTAACTAGCCCATAATATGTAATGATGTTAGCAATAATAACTTCCTTGAGTTATCTTTCATCATAAAAGTTATATCTTTTTCTTGAACTTCTCCTAGAGATCACACTCATGCTCTTTATGTATTTCTTAGGAGTATGAACTCAAAAGAGAATCTTAGCACTTTGAAAAATATTTCATTCTCTTAATAAACAATCACATGGGTCATTTAATGCAAATAGAGAAGAGACTAGGGGAGTGGCAATCCAATGGTTTTGGGAAGGAGACTCAAGTAATTATGATGGAGATGATACTTGAGCATAATTATCTTTTGAGAAATTTACATGCATACAACAAATTTTTTATGTTTTAAGTTTGATATTTATACTTAGCGTCTTTGTGTCATAAGTCTATACATGAAAATGTGCATCTCATTTCTCAGAAGATAGTGTTGATAGTATTTTTGGTGTGATGTTAAGGATTTGAATGATATACATGTAAATATGAATGTGTAGAAGTTAGATATGTAAATACATAAGAATTGTGTGGGTATGCATGTAAGCACCCCTTAAAATTTTATATTTTAAAAGGAGAATGTTGGAATTGATTTTTTATGAGAGAAAAGATGGAGGGAGTTGTGGTTGTAAGAATTTAGCTTGGTTTAACTTAAAGCCATGTATAGTTTTGCATCACACATATGGTTAGCATCATAATCAAATCTTCGTCATATGAGTGTCACTCAAAACAAAAAAAAAAATGAGAATGTTGTTTCGATACAAGAAATAGAAACTCCAATGATTGGCGATGATTGGTGATGATGATGTTGTATGACCCTATTACTAAAACACAACAAAAAGATCGAAGAACCTCAAAAAATACAATCAAACCACGAAAAATAGACAAATACAAAAAAGTAACACGAAGAAGAAGCCGATAAAAGGCTCCAAAAGAATTAAACCGGTTAAGGAAGGTAATAATACATACATAACAACCATCATCACTTTCAATGGTTAGGCAAGGAAATGCCTGCAACCAATCGATACAACAAAGTTCTACACGAAACAATAAACAACTCGTTCCAACTGAATCACCACAAATATCTGCAAAACCATATAACAAAGCAAGAAGGAAAGCCAAAGAAACCAACCCCCCAATAAGCTTCAAAATGAAGGAGTAAATGAAAAAAAAGCAAAATCTCATTTCAATATAATACAAAATGAAGAATTACAAATAAAGAAATGAAAAAAATGAAGAAGTACAATTTTCTAATACACCCAATTATATGTAAATATAAGAAGTACAATTGCTACGATGATTTTTGATGTGATGTTAAAGATCTGAATGTTATATACGTAAATATAAAGATTTATGTGATAAGACACGTAAACATATAAAAATTGTGTTGTTTACATGCAAATACCCAAATTAATGTATTTTTAAATATTTATTTCCAAAATATTTAAGAGTCAAAATTTTCTAATATATCTTCATCATAAAGTGCTAAAATAGTCCCACATCATTTATATGGAGTTGTTTTAGTCTCAAAATTTATAGAAATGTCAAAACAACTGTGATTTAATTACTATTTTGACCTTTCATTCTATCTTTAAATGTTAAGGGGATTTTACATACATACCACCTAAGACATTATTATTAACATATTTAACAAAACAAACATTAATATTACATAAATACCAACCTAAAATCCCTAATGCAAAAATTCTACCTCTACCCAACGTTGCCACCTTTCTCGTTAGGCAGTTCGAGCTGCATAAGCGAAAGCTTCGTGCAAATGGAGGATCTCTTGTATGGGCTACAGGTTGGCTTTCGCGATGGCTGGCCGTTTCGAGCTGCTTGAGTTTGCGAAGACTGACGAAAAAGCTTGAGGATGATGGTGATGGGTTTAAATGTGGTAGAATTGGGGTATTAGAGATTTTAAGGTGGTGAGTATCTAATGTTAATGTTTGAGTTAGATATGTTAATACCAATATTTTGGTGTTATGTATGTAAATCCCCCCAATATCTTATAACATCTTTGTAGCATTATTTGTATCTAATTTAGAGTCTATTTGAGATAGCTGCAGTTTATTAAAAACAGTTGTGAAGTTGCTAAAAAATAATCTGATATTCAAAAACCTGTATATATATATATTAAAAGTCAAACCGTAGCTAGAATGGTGCCACCTCGCCTAACCAGGACCTATGGGAAAATGCAGATTTTAGCGGCTGTTTTTTGAAAAATACTGTCAAAATGCAGTTTACCCAAACTAAGTGCGCTGTTGCACTGCCATCACACCACCGCCCCAAACGGATCCTTAAGCAGTTATTAGCATCGATGGCTCCAAAATTACACCATTTATTGTTTTAAAAGTTATATTAATTAAATTATGGTCACTTATTCTAACCTAACCTTTCTACACTTTTCAAAAGTAGTGTTGGCAGAAGGCACAGCAACCTTTTCAGCCATGAATTGCCAAAAGATAGACTAAGGGTCTGTTTGGCGCAGCTGTTGATTATTAATAATCTGCTGATAAGCAGATTATTCTGATAATCTNGGAAATGCAGATTTTAGCAGCAATTTTTTGAAAAATGCTGTCAAAATGCAGTTTAACCAAATAAAGTGCGTGCACCGCCATCGCTGCAACGCCATAACACCACCGCCTCAAACGGATCCTTAAGCAGTTATCAGCATCGATGGCTCCAAAATGACGCGATTTATTTTTCGTTAAGATTTAACCATAAATATTTCAAGTGTTTTAAAAGTTATATTAATTAAATTATGGTCACTTATTCTAACCTAACCTTTCTACACTTTTCAAAAGTAGTGTTGGCAGGAGGCACAGCTACCTTTTCAGCCATGAATTGCCAAAAATAGACTAAGGCTTATATTAGGGCATTTATTTATATATATACCAACTGATTCCTATATATTTACATATCTAACAACTCAATTATACTTTATTTCCATTCATACCAACCAAAGTCTTTGACATCACATAACAAAATGCTACTTTATGTCAAAATTAAAGATATGAAAATATATAAGAATTGAGTGGTATTTATGTAAATCTTCCTTAGATCATTAATTAGGGTGAAAATAGCATCTTGGCAGTGGAAAAAAAATTCAGAACATTCTGAGCAACTGCTCTGCATATATCTTGTATCTGAGAAAATGTTGGTCCATAAAGTCTTGTGGTTCATCTTTAATTAATTGGAAAATAGATTTTCTTTGGGTATATTTGTAAATTTCTTTGTAAAATATTAATTGATTTTCTTTTTTCATTTTGTAAATCTATTATTATTTTTTTAAAATTGGAGAATAGTCATAATTATATTTTCCCCCTTCTTCCTTGAAACTTCAACTCAATTTTCATGGCCACTCATTAATCCTTAATTAAATTCTTCTNCACATACATACTATTAGCTTTAATTTACTATTATTATTAACAAAAATTATCACATTCATAATTTTTTGTTTTTGTTTTTTTCTTATTATTTTGGATTTTCTTACATACCACATAATTCTTTTTGTATTTTTGTATTCAATATTTAAATTAAATTTTTAATTAAATATCACTAAAATTTTTAATATCACATTAAAAATATTACAAATATAATTTATTTCTGAAATAAAATAGATATTTCATGTATNATATATATATATATATTTACCAACTGATTCCTATATATTTACATATCTAACACTACTTTATGTGAAAATTAAAGATACGAAAATATATAAGAATTGAGTGGTATGTATGTAAATCTTCCTTAGATCATTAATTAGGGTGAAAATAGCATCTGGCAGTGGAAAAATAAGTTCAGAACATTCTGAGCAACTACTCTACATATTTCTTGTATCTGAGAAAATGTTGGTCCATAAAGTCTTGTGGATTTATTTTTTTCATATTTAATTAATTGGAAAATAGATTTTCTTTGGGTTTATTTGTAAATTTCTTTGTAAATTATTAATTGATTTTTTTTTTTAATTTTGTAAATCTATTATTATTTTTTTAAAATTGGAGAATAGTCATAATTATATTTTCCCCCTTCTTCCTTGNCTCTTGTATCTGAGAAAATGTTGGTCCATAAAGTCTTGTGGAATTATTTTTTTCATATTTAATTAATTGGAAAATAGATTTTCTTTGGGTATATTTGTAAATTTCTTTGTAAATTATTAATTGATTTTTTTTTTTCATTTTGTAAATCTATTATTATTTTTTTTAAATTGGAGAATAGTCATAATTATGTTTTCCCCCTTCTTCCTTGAAACTTCAACTCAATTTTCATGGCCACTCATTAATCCTTAATTAAATTCTTCTTCTTCTTCTTCTTCTTCTTCTTCTTCTTCTTCTTCTTCTTCCTCTGACCTCCATGCTCTGAAAGAAAGGAAATTTGAAAATACTTCTCCTTCAAAGTAATCACTTGCTCTCAAATTCTCTATGGCCTCTTCTTCATCCAAAGCCATGTAAGCCTTTAAATCTCTNCTCTTCTTCTTCTTCCTCTTCTTCTGACCTCCATACTCTGAAAGAAAGAAAATTTGAAAATAAAAGTAATCACTTGCTCTCAAATTCTCTATGGCCTCTTCTTCATCCAAAGCCATGTAAGCCTTTAAATCTCTCTCTCTCTCTCTCTCTCTCTCTCTCTCTCTCTCTCTCTCTCTCTCTCTCTCTCTCTTCAGTCACTCTTTACATTTCATCTCTCGCCCTCTGTCTCCCACTATCTCCCTCTCTGTCTTTCAACCTCCTTCCCTCTCTCTCTCTCTCCTCTCTCTCTCTCTAGCTCTCATAACTGAAAATTTTCTCTTTTGTGATGCTTTGTAAGGTTTTTATATGATAATTCATATAATCATATTTACAGCATCATTTGCAATTATTGGCTTAGGAATGCATTTGCTTTAGTATGATAACATACATGACGATAGATCTAAGAGCCATTTATATATATCAATCTATCTATCTATATATATATATAT
>JXCR01146359.1:73804-120501 GCA_002079205.1 Phalaenopsis hybrid cultivar
ATATATATATATATTCTTAGATTAATATCTATTTTTTAACAAAAAAAATTATATCAACTGATCATATTATTGGATACAGATGAAATTAAGAATAGATATTATAATGAAATATATATATTTATGTATTGATCATTATAATATTGATTTTTCATTTTTATAGACTACACGTTAGTTTTTTTTTTCTATATTTGAGAAAGAAGGTTGTGATAGTTAGACTGGACACCGATGTCAGCTTTTATTTCTGTCTGGTTCGACACGGGGCTTTTGAATGTCGTGTAGATTCAAAGATTTAATTGTTCAAATAATCAAACAGGACATCAAAAGTGATATACCACCTCAGAAGGCAGGAATATACTTTACGATAGATTCAATTTCTTGGACTAAAAATTATTAGACATTTGCAATGGTCTGCTATTTAAAACCGACAAATCCTTTCCTTTATCTAATTTGAAGATTATATAAGGTTTAGATTAGCTATGAAGTCTTCATCTTTCTACAAGGGCAAGCCCTTATTATAACCTTAAGTAACCGAAAATACATAAAAATGCTCTCGATTAAGGCTTATGGTATTGTCCTCAAGAAATTTCTAAGCATAGGATTCTGTGATTGGACATTGGATTTTGAAATGGGAAAGACTCAAAAGTTAAACAGATATTAACGAAACATAGAGGAAGAAGTAGTAGGCGCCAAGGAAACCTCAGTAATGTCCCAAACTATCTTATTGTTTAGCATCTGATGTTTTTAAAGAAAAATTCAATGTTACATCATGATGTTTCATTAGAACATTAGGGCTTATATTGCACTGCATACATTAATGCAAACACCTAAATTTTAGGATTTATGTCGTAACTAGACTAAAAATCACAGAATCTTAAGGTGAAGTTCAACAATGGAGGTGAAACTTCGGAAAAAAATACAACGATCAAAATGCGGTGGACTTACAACCCTATCAGGAAAAGACCGCCACCTAAACCACCTAGGTGCGTTTAAAACCATACATGGCTAGTTTTGTTGACTAAAGATAAGCTAAGTTAATATTTCATTAGAAGTAATAGATCTTACCACTTGATTATTAATCAAGTTGTTTATATATGTGTGGTATGCAAAATGTTCTGAGACTAACGTAAATATATTTTTGAGATTTCAAGTTTAAATATTTTATGTCTCAACATACTCAGACGTTTTGTCATGTTTGATTATGTTGAGTGCACAGAAGCAGACTCTATAATATGTTGTGTAAGTCATTGATGATGAACACATAGAATGTTTGTTTAAAAGGCCAATCGTATGCATAACCAGAACTCACTCTATAAGGTAATGGTTCTCACGGGTCAAACCATCTCTTTCCTTGCAATGAGTGAGGGTCTGAAGACAAAGAGTAGGAGCAATATGTTATGCATATATTTATAAATCATGTTTTCTTCAAATTTCTAAATCGAAAAAAGGGGGTTTACTCGATTTTATTTTAATATCAATTAAGGTTCTTTTAGATGCATGTTGTTTCTACAGTTGTGAATGTAATGATTTGTGCAATTTTTGCTTTGGTTATGATGGGCTTATTGTTAATCCATGCAAAAGGAAGAAATGTAAATATTGAACTTTTGTGTGGGCTGACCTGACAAATAAACATAAACAAACTGACAATATGGGTGTCAATCCTAAACTAATGTCAAACTCATCAACTAACATCATCCGAACTACCGTTGACGGTTTAGTTGAGGTTCGTCATTTGCTTCATGTTTTGTCTTCTTTTGGATACTTTAGATGTTTATAGTTAGTCGAGCACAATACTTTCTAACTCTACAAAAGAAAAGGACTTGAAATGTCGATCCTAGATTACTTTGAAAACTTTTTTTGTCAGCCCTGCAAAACAGAGTTATCTCATTCTAGAAACATGCAAAGTAATCTATGAAAATAGTTCACCATAACACCCTGCAAAATAGAGTTAACATATCCTAGAAACATACAAATTAAATCTACCACAATAATTCACCTACAAAGAAAATTAACACATGAATTAAGATAAAATTTTTGTTATAAATAGTTAATATGTTAAAGTGGATGATTTTTATACGTTAATATATTAACATATGTATGTATACATACATATGTTAATACGTTAATATATATACGTTTATATATATATATATATATATATAGATATATATATATATATANATCCTATATAAATTGGATGATTTTTATAAATAAATATATACATATATATATTGTTTTAAGACATCTCAGTCAAGATACACATTGTTTTTCATTGTCATGAGGTTGTCAGGTTCCCTGATCTTCTTAGCCTAGAGAGGTTATTAGAGAATGATGGGTTGCAATGTCCAAGAGATCTTCATAGACCCGGGTAGCAGGGTTAAAGTTGTGTTCGATGAGCTTTGTTCATTAGGGTTTCATTGAAGTTTTAGTGTCTTTTTCCGATTATAAGATGTTAAAAATTTTAGGTTGCTTAAGACTACTTAGCATATTTAGATTTCTTTGTGATTTTTATTATTTTATTTTTGGATGACCNATAAACCTATATATGAGATGGTTTAATTCACTATTTAAAAAAATCGGTTCGTGATATTTTTGATGTAATGTTAAAGATTTGAGTGGTATATGCATGTAAAAATGAATGTTTAGGTGTGGATATGTAAAAGTAAGGTAATGTTTCAGTGTTTATCTAGCTTCAGTGTCTGTGCTGACTTGGGAGCAGGGAAAATATTTAACATGAAAAATTATGATTACCATATTTTCTTACAGTACTCGCTACCTACTACATTCAATATTTTATCAAGTCGGATAAATAATCCATTATTTGAAATCAGTTTATTCTTTGAGGAGTTTTGTGCATCTTATTTGAAGATGGATGCATTGAAACAACTTGAACTGACTATTCTAGTGATATTATGCAAATTTGAGCGGAAATTTTCTCCGAACCTCTTTGACTCAATGGAGAATTTGTCCATACCTATGAGGCCATAGTGGGGGAGCCGACCTGAAGACTTAATGTGCGAAGCATATTTATTACAGGAGACGACTATTTTTTGTTCATATAGATTACTTTTGAGTAACAACAACACATAAATTATTGTTAATAAGCCTTTGCGGCCTATGGTTTCTATATTTTAGATCAGGTGAAGCATTAAGTAGATGCATTTCACGTTACCTTAATGAAAAGGAGCTTCAAACAAAACATTTATACATCTTTTGAACTGCGATGAAATTGAACCATTTCTTGAGTAAGACGTGTATTGATTTGTTGTTAACACGAGGAAGAAGAATGGGAGGATCTCGACCTCGACTCATAGAAATTTGTCTACATTTATGACTATTTTTCACTATCATAAATGTATATATATATATATATATATATACTTNTATTCTTAGATTAATATCTATTTCTTTAATAAAAAAAATTATATCATCAGATCATATTATTGGATACAGATGAAATTAAGAATAGATATTGTAATGAAATATATATATTTATATATTGATCATTATAATGTTGATTTTTCATTTTTATAGACTACACATTAGTTTATTTTTTCGCTGTTTGAGAGAGAAGGTTGTGATGGTTAGACTGGACACCGATGTCGGCTTTTATTTTTGTTTGGTTCGACACGGGGCTTTTGAATGTCGTGCAGATTCAAAGATATAATTGTTCAAATAATCAAACACGACATCAAAAGTGATATACCACCTCATAAGGCAGAAATATACTTTACGATGGTCTGCTATTTAAAACCGACAATCCTTTCCTTTATCTAATCTGAAGATTATATAAGGTTTAGATTAGTTATGAAGTCTTCAACTTTCTATAAGGGCAAGCCTTTATTATAACCTTAAGTAACCGAAAATACATAAGAATGCTCTCGATTAAGGCTTATGGTATTGTCCTCGAGAAATTTCTAAGTATAGCATTCCGTGATTGGACATTGGATTTTGAAATGGGAAAGACTCAAAAGTTAAACAGTTATTAACGAAACATAAAGGAAGAAGTAGTAGGCAACATTGAAGACGCCAAGGAAACCGCAGTATATTCCCAAATTATCTTATTGTTTAGCATATGATGTTTTTAAAGAAAAATTCAATGCTTCATCATGATATTTCATTAGAACATTAGAGCTTATATTGCACTGCATACATTAATGCAAAAGCCTAAATTTGAGGATTTATGTCGTAACTACAAGAACAATCACAGAATCTTAAGGTGAAGTTCAACAATGGAAGTGAAACTTCGAAAAAAAATACAACGATCAAAATGCGGCGGACTGACAACTCTGTCAGGAAAAGGCCGCCACCTAAACCACCTAGGTGAGTTTAAAACCATACATGGCTAGTTTTGTTGACTAAAGATAAGGTAAGTTAATATTTCGTTAGAAGTAATAGATCTTACCACTTGATTATTAATCAAGTTGTTTATATATGTGTGGTATGTAAAATGTCCTGAGACTAATGTAAATATATTTTTGAGATTTCAGGTTTAAATAGTTTATGTCTCAACATACTCAGACGTTTTGTTATGTTTGATTATGTTGAGTGCACAGAACCCGGCTGTATAATAGGTTGTGGATGTCCTTGTGATGAATACATAGAAGGTTTGTTTAAAAGACCAATCGTATGCATAAGCAGAACTCACTCTATAAGGTAGTGGTTCTCACGGGTCAAACCACCTCTTTCCTTGCAATGAGTGAGGGTCTGAAGACAAACAGTAGGAGCAATATGTTATGCATATATCTATAAATCATGTTTTCTTCAAATTCCTAAATCGAAAAAATGGGGTTTACTCGATTTTATTTTAATACCAATTAAGGTTGTTTTAGATGCATGTTGTTTCTACAGTTGTGAATGTAATGATTTGTGCAATTTTTGTTTTGGTTATTAGTTTAGTTTTGAAAAATTAAGTTTGAAGTTGTTTATTTGGTTGTGGTGGAAAATTTGATTCTTAGATGGGCCTATCGATAATCCATGCAAAAGGAAGAAATGTAAATATTGATCTATAGTGTGGGCTGACCTGACAAAGAAACATAAACAAACTGACAATATGGGTGTCAATCCTAAACCTATGTCAGACTCATCAACTAACATCATCCGAACTACCGTTGATGGTTTAGTTGAGGTTTGTCCTTTGCTTAATGTTTTGTCTTCTTTTGGATACTTTAGATGTTTATAGTCAGTCGAAAGCAATACTTTCTAACTCTACAAAAGAAAAGGACTCGAAATGTCGATCCTAGATTACTATGAAAACTTTTTATGTTAGCCCTGCAAAACAGAGTTATCATATTCTAGAAACATGCAAAGTAAATCTATGAAAATAGTTCACCATAACACCCTGCAAAATAAAGTTAACATATCCTAGAAACATACAAATTAAATCTACCACAATAATTCACCTACAAAGAAAATTAACACATGAATTAAGATAAATTTTTTTGTTATAAATAGTTAATATGTTAAATTGGATGATTTTTAAAAGTTAATTTTTTTAAGACATGCCAGTCAAGATGCACATTGCTTTTCGTCGTCATGAGGTTGTCGGGTTCCCTGATCTTCTTAGTCTAGAGAGGTTATTAGACAATGATGGGTTGCAACGTCCAAGAGATCTTCATAGACCCGGGTAGCAGGCTTAAAGTTGTGTTCGATGAACTTTGTTCATTAGGGTTTCATTGAAGTTTTAATGTTTTCTTTCCGATTATAAGAGGTTAAAAAATTTAGGTTGCTTAAGACTACTTAGCATATTTAGATTTCTTTGTGATTTTTATTATTTTATTTTTGGATGACCCGATTAAGATCTCAAATTTCTGTCATCTCGGGTTTGTTAGGATTTTTGGTTTGATTGATCACAAGTGACTGAAATAATCTTTGTTAGCAGTCTTGGCTTGCCTCCTTCAAAGTTCCTTCTCAAACCAAGTATAAATTTAAGTTTTAGTGGTTTTTATAGTGTATTTTATGAGTAGTTTGTAATTTTCAACTTTTACTCTTTAACCCACTTTGTCCCTGGGTTAGGTTTATTTTAAAATGTTTTTAGTCAAGTGTGCTTTTATTCTCTTAAGAGAAATCAAACATGCCTTGAATCCTAATTAATTCATTTTAAGTCTTGAGCATTTGTAAACTTTGATGTTTTAGAACATGTTTATCTTGGGGTTGAAAAATAATGTCCTTAATTATCTTTATTGTTTAAAATTTTGTTATATGAAAGTATACACTTGATTCATAATGACCTTGAGTATGGCTTCATATGTTTAGAAGGTTTGATTAGTTGATAATTTTTAAAAGTAGGGATTTCTTTTGTTGTTTAGTGTAGTTATTAATTTATCTTAAGGGTCTTAAGATCACTTAAGGTTAGTTTAACTCATTAGTTATTTTTTTAAGAAAGAATTAATGAGTTAATACCTTGAGTCAAGTTAAAGTTGTTTATTTTAGAGAAGATTTGATGAGTTAATAAGTTTATGTTTAAGTTTAAATCAATTTCTTAAGCATGTTAAAGAAAAGTTGATGAATTGAGGTTTTTTTTGTTTTTTTTTAGTATTAAATTTCTTAATTCATTAACCCTTTTTAGAGTAACTATTGAGTTAATTTAAGTTTAGGGAGACAGAGGGGCAAAATATGCAAAATTTGTAAATTGCACATTTATCCTTTATGTGCTAATTTAATTTTAAAATTTTTAAAGATTAAAAATTATAATTTAATTAGAGGAAATCACTATCCTAATTTTCTTATTAATTTCCATTTGAAATTACATTTTTTTATTATATTTTTCAAAATAATTATGATTTCATAGAAAATTAGGACATTTAGTCTTTGGAAGTACTCTGTCCTCGAAAAATTTGTTAAGGTTCCAAGGGATAGAGGGAATGGTCTCTCAAGTTTTTAGATTTTTAGATATTATATTTAATTTATTATAAATAAAATCCTTCCTGAGGCATTTAATTAATTTAAAATTAAATATATGTTATTTAATGTAATTTTTCATGTTCAATATTTTCTCCTCTATCAATTAAGTGAGAGGGTATTTTTATTATATTTTTATGATTTTTATTTACAAAGTTGTGAATTTTTAAAGTTTGAATGTAATTTTTGGATTTTATTAAAGGAAAATTGGATTTTCCTACTTTACCGCGTGGCAGTCGCGTCATCCTTGCCTACGTTCATACACAAAGCATCGTCTAGTGGTTTGCTCCACTTTTCATGTGTTTTGTTGAAGTGGCCCCGATCTGGTGAGCTGAGATGATCACGTGATCTCATGTGTTGTAATCTCTTTCATCCATTTCTAATACACAAAAATGTACAACATCCGTTCATCGTTCCTACGGGACATAGAACAAAAAGTTGTCCGCACTCTATCACTAATATCACACACTATACTTGACCAAATCGCTTAGGGTGTGATCCTATAGTTTCATCTAAGTGAGATGAATCTTAAGTTAGCATGCATTGTTCATTTTCTTCATAGAAGACCAAATCGAGGGGAAATTTTGGAGTTTCAAGCCATTGCCTTTTTCCAAGAGGTGAGGCCTCAATTGGTTGGGCTGAGAAGCGTCACCTTGGAGTTGCACGCCTCCTCTTTGTGTCAATTTGATATGTGGTTGGGCCTAGATATGTGCTAGACCGAAGGGTTGCTCGTGTTGGTGTTAAGCTAGGTTAAGGGGTGTGAGACAGAGGGGATTTGATTGAGGATGAGATTTTAGGACCTTGTGAAACTAATGGAAGAGCTAAAATGGAGTTTCAGTGAGGTTGGTGTTGAAGCCATGAAATGCTCTCGATTTCGGTGGTGGAATTAGGGCAAAGGGGTGATGGAGATGATTTGGAAATGATGGGAGGTAGAACTATGGGAACAAAGTTAATGTTGGAGGCAGAGGGTTTTAGTAGGAACTTGAGGAGTTTGAATGTGTTATGGAGTTTTCGGGTTCTGGCCTTAAATAACCATGAGAGTTTGTAAAAGGAGCTCTGGCTTACTCGGGGATTCCTGGAAAATTCTCAGAGAGCGAGGTGAGGGATGATGGCGGCTTCAACAGAGGTAAGGAAACTTACTCCATTTCTTATACCTTGGGCATGGTGGAGCTCCAATGGCTTTTTAGGTGGTATGGTAAGACCTAGAGCTGATTGGGGAGGAATTGGTCTTGGTGGCTCGACTCAATTTTGGTCCTCCATAACTCCCCTTTGATTGGTTTGGTTTGACCAAGATGACACGGTGGATCCCATGGTTAAGTCTGCATGGTTTGTTTTATCCTTAAGTTATCTTTAATTAATTTTATTTGGGTTGTAGTGGCATGAAAGATCCTGTGGGTCATGTGAACTTGCCTTCCAGG
This sequence comes from Phalaenopsis hybrid cultivar, assembly GCA_002079205.1. Lineage (NCBI taxonomy): Eukaryota > Viridiplantae > Streptophyta > Magnoliopsida > Asparagales > Orchidaceae > Phalaenopsis > Phalaenopsis hybrid cultivar. The sequence continues at coordinate 82,120 of JXCR01146359.1, forward strand.
GTTAGAAGGCTTGTGCCTATGTTTAGGCCTTGGATGGTGGGCTTGTTTTTGGATAATTGGGCTTACATTCAAGCCTCTTAGAATTAACCATTCTAACTAATTCGATTAATTAATTTATTTTATTTTATCATTTTTTTCTTAATTTGGTTTGATCTTTAGTGCTTTTGGTATGAGCTTAAGTTGACTAGTGGTTTTTCATATATGCTAAATTGAATTTAGTGTACTTTAGTGGTTGTTTTTTCTCCACAGAGATTCCTAGGACTCTAGGCTCCATGGGTTGCCTAAGGCATCCTCCACCTATAGGAATTCAACTTGGGCTTCTACTAGTTTCAACCCTCAGCATCTCAACCAGTAGTTAAGGATTTGAGCTTAACCTTATGACACCCTATGTGATTGTAGAGTGAGCTTGAAGTTCTAAATGTGTGTTGGTCTCGTTTCTAAGCATCCAAAAAGGGCCCAAAGAAACCCTAAGGCTAGATCCTAAGCTTATATATAGAGAAAAATGGCCTCACAAAAGTAAATGTTCAAAGTTCAATGATTCAACTGGGATTAAATCAAAGGTTGAATCAGATGACATAATAATTATTTAAACTATGAAAATATAATTTAAATAATAAAATAATGATATATTAATAATATTTTTATCAATTCAATAAATAATTTTTTAACTTTAAGACAATACTTGTGAATATTCTGAACAATATTCTAAATAAAAAATTTAAGATATGATATTTCATCTTTCTTTTTTAAATTTGAATATCTTATTTCTGGTCATCAAAATCAAAAGATTAAAATTGAATGATATCTAATCCGGTCGATTATTTAAAAACCGAACAGGTTCACTGGTTCAACTCAAATCTAACCGGTTCAGTCAAAATTCTATGCACAAACAATTCTAAGTTTAGATCGAATCGGTTCATGATTTAACGGGTCAAACCGACCTCCTGCCCGATTTTTAAAACCATGGTGAGACATACATGCACCCAATTCTAATGTATGTGTGTGTGTGATATGTAAATACATAAAAATTGAGTGTATCTAGGGGTGTTAGATATGTAAATACATAACAATTGAGTGGTATATATGTAAATCCTCCTTATATATATATATATATATATANTAAGCATGTAAAGAAAAGGTGATGAATTGAGTTTTTTTTTTTTTTAATTTTAGTATTAAATTTCTTAATTCATTAACCTTTTTTAGAGGAACTATTGAGTTAATTTAAGTTTAGGGAGACAGAGGGGCCAAATATGCAAAATTTGCAAATTGCACATTTATCCTTTATGTGTTAATTTAATTTTAAAATTTGTAGAGATTAAAAATTATAATTTTATTAGAGGAAATTACTATCCTAATTTTTTTTATTAATTTCCATTTGGAATTACATTTTGTTATTAATATTTTGTTTTTTATTATATTTTTTCAAAATAATTATGATTTTCATAGAAAATTAGGATATTTATTGTTTGGGAAGTCCTCTGTCCTCGAAAAATTAGTAAAGGTTCCGAGGGATAGAGGGAATGATCTCTCAAGTTTTTAGATTTTTAGATATTATATTTAATTTATTATAATTAAAATCCTTCATGAGGCATTTAATTAATTTAAAATTAAATATATGTTATTTAATTTAATTTTTTATGTTCATTATTTTCTCCTCTATCTACTAAGTGATAGGGTATTTTTATTTTTTTTTATGATTTTTATTTACAAAGTTATGATTTTTTTTAAGTTTGAATGTAATTTTTGGATTTAATTAAATAGAAATATTAGATTTTCCTACTTTACCGCGTGTTGGCCGTGTCATCCTTGTCTACGTTCTTACCCAAAGCATCGTCTCGTGGTTTGCTCCATTTTTCATGTGCTCTGTTGAAGTGGCCTTGGTCTGGTGAGCTAAGATGATCATGTGATATCATGTGTTGTAATCTCTGTCATCTGTTTCTAATACACAAAAAAGTACAACATCCGTTCATCGTTCCTACGGGACATAGAACAGAAAGTCGTCCGCACTCTATCACTAATATCTCGCACTATACTTGACCAAATCGCTTAAGGTGTGATATAGTTTCATCTAACTGAGATGAATCTATCTATATGTTTAAGTTAGCATGCATTGTTCATTTTCTTCATAGAAGACCAAATCGAGGGGAAATTTTGGAGTTTCAAGCCATTGCCTTTTTCCAAGAGGTGAGGCCTCAATTGGCTGGGTTGAGAAGCGTCACCTTGGAATTGCACGCCTCCTCTTTGTGTCAAATTGATATGTGTTTGGGCCTAGATATGTGCTAGATCGAAGGGTTGCTCGTGTTGGTGTTAAGCTAGGTTAAGGGGTGTGAGACAGAGGGATTTTGATTGAGGATGAGATTTTAGGATTTTGTGAAACTAATGGAAGATCTAAAATGGAGTTTCGATGAGGTTGGTGTTGACACCATGAAATGCTCTCAATTTCAGTGGTGGAATTAGAGAAATGGAGTGATGGAGATGATTTGGAAATGGTGGGAGGTAGAACTGTGGGAACAAAGCTAATGTTGGAGGTAGAGGATTTTAGTGGGAACTTGAGAAGTTTGAATGTGTCATGGAGTTCTTGGGTTCTGGCCTTAAATAACTATGAGAGTTCGTAAAAGGAGCTCTAACTTACTTGGGGATTCCTGGAAAATTCTCAGAGTGAGGTGAGGGATGAAGGTGGCTTCGGCAGAGGTAAGGAAACTTACTCCATTTTTGATACCTTGGGCATGGTGGAGCTCCAATGGCTTTTGAGGTGGTATGGTAAGATCTAGAGCTGATTGGGGAGGAATTGGTCTTTGTGGCTCGACTCAATTTTGGTCCTCCATAACTTCCCTTTCATTGGTTTGGTTTGACCAAGGTGGCACGGTGGATCCCATGGTTAAGTCTGCATGGTTTATTTTATCTTTAGGTTATCTTTAATTAATTTTATTTGGGTTGTAGTGGCATAAAAGATCACGTGGGTCATGTGGACTTGCCTTCTAGGGTTAGAAGGCTTGGGCCTATGTTTAGGCCTTGGATGGTGGGCTTTTTTTTGGATAATTCAGTTTACCATTCAAGCCTCTTAGGATTAACCATTCTAACTAATTAGATTAATTAATTTATTTTATTTTATCATTTCTTTTTAATTTGGTTTGATCTTTAGTGCTTTTGGTATGAGCTTAAGTTGACTAGTGTTTTTCCGTATATGTTAAATTAAATTATTTTATTTTGATTTTGTATTAAGTTGGTTTGAACTTAATATCCTTTAAGGATGTTGAGTATTTTAAGCGTATGGTTGAATTTAGTGTACTTTAGTGGTTGTTTTTTTTCCACAGAGATTCCTAGGAGTTTAGGCTCCATGGGTTGCCTAAGGCATCCTCCACCTATAGGAGTTCAACTTGGGCTTCTACTAGTTTCAACCCTCTTCATCTCAACCAGTAGTTAAGGATTTGAGCTTAACCTTATGACACCCTAAGTGATTGTAGAGTGAGCTTGAAGTTCTAAGTGTGTGTTTGTCTCATTTCTAAGCATCAAAGAAGGGCACAAAGAAACCCTAAGGCTAGATCCTAGGCTTATATATAGAGAAAAATGCAATCAAATCGCATTAAATCAAAGGTTGAATCAGATGACATAATAATTATTTAGACTATGAAAATATAATTTAAATAATAGAATAATGATATATTAATAATATTTTTATCAATTCAATAAATAATTTTTTAACTTAAGACAATACTTTTGAATATTCTGAACAATATTCTAAATAAAAAATTTAAGATATGATATTTCATTTTTTTTTTAAATTTGAATATCTTATTTCTGGTCATAAAAATCAAAAGATTAAAATTAAATAATATCTAATCCAGCCGATTATTTAAAAACCGAACCAGTTCACTGGTTCGACTCAATTCTTACATGTTCAATCAAAATTCAATGCAGAAACAATTCTAAATTTAGATCGAATCGGTTCACGATTGAACGGGTCAAACCGGCCTCCCGTCCGATTTTTAAAACCATGGCAAGACATACATGCACCCAATTCTAATGTGTGTGTGTAACACTTAAACTTCACCTTTTTATGTTTATGCCACCCAAATCTTCTATATCACATTACAATATCACCATTTTAAATTTCAAAAGATAAAATACAAATTTCATGCATAAATAAGGTGTTAAGTACATAAAAATTAAAATTTAGGTGTTAGATATGTAAATACATAACAATTGAGTGGTATGTATGTAAATCCTCCTTTTAATCAAGCGAAAAAGAAAAAGGTCCAAGAACTGGTGTACTGCAGACAACTTGCAGCCCGATCGTTCGGACTTTTTCTTCGCTGTCCGCCGCCAGCAATATATTTCAAATTATTGTGACGTATATAAATAAAAAAAGATTTACATTCATACCTAGTGGTGTAAGCGAGCCGAACACGAGCGAGCTCAAGCTCAGCCGGTGCTCGACTCGTTTATATTTCGAGCTCAAAAAGTGTNTACTACCGACAACTTGCAGCCCGATCGTTCGGACTTTTTCTTCCCTGCCCGCCGCCAGCAAAATATTTCAAATTATTGTGATGTAAATAAATAAATAAAGATTTTCGCTCGTGTCTAGGAGTATAAACGAGCCGAACACAAGCGAGCCCACGCTCAGCTGATTCTCGACTCGCTTATATTTCGAGCTCAAAAAGTGTTTTCGTGTTCGGCTCGTTTGCTTGACGAGTCGAACAAGAGTCGTTCATGAACAAATAATCATTTTGACAACCCTAATCATATAGGCATAAGATGTTAAGGATTGTGACAAGATTTAAAATATCATTTGAATCTAATTTAATAATTTTTATTCTATTTTCTTTATTAATATATTTAATTGATTATAAATCTTTGAAGCCTTGTAGTCAATTAATTTTTTTTAAAAATACTACTCATCAAAGATATGTATATAATATATTAGTAGTATTTCGAGCCAAAATGAGCCGAACACGAACGAACAAAAATTTATCGTGTTGTTTGTGTTCGGCTAGTTAACTTAGCGAACGAGCCGAACACGAGTTTCTTAACGAGCCGAACACGAGCTGTTCACGAACAACGAGCCGTTTTGACAGCCCTATTCATACCCCTCCGGTATTAGCATATCCTACACCTAAATTTTATTATTCATGAAAAGATATAATTTAGTTTTAAAAATTAAAATATAGATATTTTTTGATATGATATAAAATTTGAGTATTTAAAATAAAAATTTAAGTTTTAGGTAAAATACATAGGAATTGGATGGTAAGGGTGTAAATGCCTCATAAATAAAATTTAATACTCATGCATTAAAATTTTTTGCATAATTAGATTTGAAAGCCATCTATTATAAAAGAAAAATTTGCGTACGTAAGATGTACGTAGCGCTGCGTATGTCATGGAGGTTATTCAGAGTGTACTGGGGGTCATATTCGCGTTATACCCCTTGTAACCCCCTCTTAACCTATCCGTACCTTCTAGTATGTTTAATGTTTATGTTTACATATATTTGTAAGTTACAAGTATGTTACAGAGAAGTTACTGAGTGTATAACGCGGATATAACCCTCTAATACCCACTTAATAAGCAAATTTTTCTCCTATTAGAGGCACGCAAAGACCTATTTTTTCATATTGAACGTCCAAGTTTGATATATCCAACCATTAAAAAAATGGTATTTACGTATATACCAAACAGTTCCTATGCATTTACATATATGTCAAAATTAAAATATAGGTGTTAGAAATGTAAATACATAAGAATTGAGTGGCATATATGTAAATCTTCCCTTTTTTTTTATTAAGGCTCGCTACCATCTTATTAAACTACTCGGCATGCTTTCTTCAATAAATAATAATAATCATCATCATCATCAATGACAACCAGAGTTTGCTAATTAACTCGTCAATTTTCTTCTTCTTTAGTTGACGTGGACTTTGAATCAGATTTGACTTTTCATGACCTCTGCCAATATATGTATATAAAGAATGACAGGAGGTTATGATAGGAGCTCTCAGTTATCCTTATGTGTCTAACTACTCGATCCTGCACTTTAAAGTAGATGTATTCTGACAGGATTGAACTTATGCTAGGCTGCACTACCAAAGAGTCATGACATGCGGCTATATCTGTGTGTGTGCCACAAGTTATGGTCTGTTGGTTAGCGGAGTTCACTGTAAATCCTCTCAGGTCACGGGTTCGATCCCAATGACGTTGAGTTCTCGCATATTTAGACACATGACGTGAGCTCTCATCATGAGGCGTGGCACATGGGAAACTGACATTTGGATCTCGGCCAAATACCGATTTCCTTTTAATATATATATATATATATATGGTAAGGAAAGTTACGGCTAAATTGAATAATAAGCGTTGAAAACATCAAGTCTTTGCTAATTAGCATGTTTAATTAAGATAATATATTTAGTTTTGATTTATTCAAACATAGGATTATATGACATGTTTGGTCGGCAATGTTCCCAACGCATGACTTGGTGACCTCCTAAAGTCCAACATATTGTTCCCATAATTAATGGGATTAATTAATTATTAATTAATAATACGTCGAATTTTCTCTAGGGTGATAAGTATTATAACCTCAATTAGTGGTTATAATAACTTTTATTATGCAATTTTAAGCAACTTTTTTTCTTAAACTATGTATCGAAAAAAGAATTTTGGGTACCTAAGCCTTATATTTCCTTTGAGCTATAAATAAATCAACAGTTGGGAGATAAAAAAAGGGTTTATAATTAGTTTGACTGTAAGTTTGCTGAAATCGGAGTTTTGTATTAGTTTTTATCGAGATTTGAATGTTTATTGCTTAAAAAACCTATAAGAAAAGAGAAATGGTGAACCGAGGGCTTTACTCGTACTCTCATTGCTTTATCTCCTTCCATCATCGTAGTAGTCTGAGTCTTCCAAGCACCGATGTTAAACAGACGCAAAATCAGACACTAGATTTGCTTTGAAGAAAATCTTCTGACGCTAATTTAGTCTCTAATCCGTTGTTGTTGTAGTGTACAAGTGGTCATTTTTCTCTACAAGTTGACATTGATTCCAGACATAATATTTTTTTCAAGGGAAGAAATTCTCCTTCACAATCTTAGGTTGTGCTTCATATTTCACTTGAATACAATCATGTTGTGGCCCATATTTTAGATTTAGATTATTTTTTTCAATATAATGTGTTGTCCAAAATTACTATTTCGTGTTAAAAACACATGTATCTAACTTTAATTGTTCTTTTAAGTATTTCAAGAGCATATTTTTATCACTAAAATATGATTTTATTTCATTATTCTCTTAAGTACAATCACGTTGTAGTGCACAGTTTATGTTTGAATAAAATTTAATATCATTATGTGTTGTGTGGATCCTATCAAAACTCCGTAGTTAAGTGTGCTTAGGCGAAAGTAGTACTATGATGGGTGCCTCCTGGGAAGTCCTCATGTTGCACCCCTCTATTTTATTATCTCGGGTCTATTTTTCAAAGAGATGGTGATATAGATGGGGATATTATTAGTAGAATTCAAGTTGGTTGATTGAAGTGGATGAATACTTCAGGCCTAATGTGTGATAAAAAAAGGTACCACTTAGACTGAAAGAAAAAAATTTATAAGATGGTGGTGATACCTGCAATGCTCTATGGCGCGGAATGTTGGCCTTTGGAAGAGAAGCATACTACTAAGTTAAGTGTTGTCGAGATGAGAATGATTAGATGGATGAGTGGATTTACACTTAGAGACCAAATGCAAAATTAATATATCTGTGATAGGGTTGGTGTTGCTCCAGTGACAGACTAAATTAGAGAGAGTCGTCTTAAATGGTTTGATCACATTAAACATTGACCATCTAATGACCCTATTAGGAGAGTAGATGTTTTAGATTCAACTTAGCTTTGAATACAACATTGCTTTAGACACTAGACTCAGCCTTGTCTTCCTAATCTTGAATTTTAGGACAATTTTAATATTCAACATATCTTATTTAGAGATTTTTTTTATTATTTTCTTCACAACAACACTATTTTAATTCAGTACAACTAAGTTGGAGTACATATTTTATCATGTCATTAAATTTGTTATCATAATTTGTTGCTCAATCTTGCTATCAGAATGTTAGAAACACATGCATTTAATTTTATTTTTTCTATTTTAGCTAGGGGTAAGCATTCAGTCAGTTTGGATGGTTTGATTTGAGCAAACTGACTTCAATCGAAATCTAAAACCCAAAGTACTAAACCAAATAAAATTTTGATAAAACCAAACTAGTAAAACCGAAGTTTAATTCGATTGAAGCAGTTCAATTTTGCATAAACCAAATATAGTTTGAAGATATAAATCTATAATGATAACGAGAGAAGATAAAGATTACTAAGCGAGGATTATGTAATATTGATCATTAAAGAACTTACTTCTAAACATTTCAAGAAAGATTTACTTAAAAAATTTAATTTTCGGCTTATTCGGTTAAAAAAGAAATAAAGTCAAAAACTAAACTTTAACATTTTAAAATCATAATTGATTTTTTTAGTTGAACCAAATCAACCAAGTTGCCTTGATTTGGTTCGATTTTTCTTCAGTACAATCAAATTATAATGTGCATTTTAGCATGAAGCTAAGTTTCTTATCGTAATGTTTTGTTCAAAGTTGTTATTAGATGGCTAGAAACACACAACTCCGATATTAATTACATTTTTTTTTTTGTAATTTGGCATAATTTTATCTTCGATATAACCACTATATCACCATTTTTTCCTTGAATACAACATTGTTTTATGCACTAGACTCATCAATGACATTCTAATCTTATTTTTAGAACATTTTTAGTCTTTATTATGTTTAGTTTAAAGATTATTAATATATTTTCCTCACAACAACATGGTTTTTTTTCCATTTTTTTTTATTGTGTTCAACACTTAGACACATTACTTATTCTTTGCTTTTATCATGTTGCCTTGACATCATAACAAGAGAATAAGCCAAAAAAGAAAAGAGTTGTCCTAAAGAACAAAAGGGTACTTACTCTTAGGTGCGAACCATCAAAATTTAGAGCTATACGTGATGAATTTTCCTAACACATTACTGAGGGAATGTTAGTAATTTTGAGGAATCTCCACGGTGATCACTATATAAGGATGTCGCCACTTCAGCAAGATGTACCTTTTGTAATTAATCTTCTGAATTTTTGGGATGTTCAGAAGCTTATTTTTTTTATTTCGGTAGACGTGAGTTGAGCTTCATCGTAGATGAAGTTGGTCTTACGATTGGGTTGTCTAACAAATAGTAGAAGTCACTTGGATCAGCTCTGAGGCAATCAGTGAGGAGAAAATCCTAGAATCAAAGTTAAGCTAAGAATTTAGTTTGAAGATCATTAATCACTAAAAATTTATTTGAATTTGAGCTTGGATTGAGATCGAATAAAAAATAATGAGCCAAGTAATAATCCAAACCCTTAATCAGGGTTCAATCTTATCGATCGACACGTGATCGAATAAAATAAGGTCAAATGGTGGGGAACAGAGAAAGCAGAATCACAAACCGTATATGTGTTTTACGAGTTAATCATAAATCCTTCTCATTTGAATCATTCCCTAGTTTTGTTTCATCTACGCCTCTCTACCTTTGCTCTCTTCCATCTAACCTTTTTGAAATCAATATTCCTGGTTGTGGAATCATGGCTCCAGCAGTCAAGCGAGCCTCACATGTTCAATTGTTTCATTCGTCTGTTGCTTGATATCCTTCTCTTCGACCTCAGCTTCTCTTTTTGCTCTAATTAGTTACTTTCTTCTCTCAATCTAGCATTTTTCATCTTAGATTTGCATCAATTGGATCTCTACTTTATTCTTGTAAATGTTTATATGTTTTCTCATGTTGGCAATAAGAAAAGCTTCATTTTGTTGTTTTAAAAGCTCTTAGGACTATTTGGTTCATTTGTCAATTGCATACTTGCATTTGGTGTTGAGTGTTGACCATTATGAATATGATGGTTATGTTTTTTTTTTCTGTTTCATCAAGCAATTAAAAGGTTTGTTAAAGTCATTTCTATAATATGGTTGATGCTCTTAGGATTATGTGATTTATTTATTGGTTGCATACTTATATTTGGTGTTGACTGTTGAACATTATGAAAGACGATGGTTGTGTTATTCAAGAGCAAAAAATGACATTCAAGTTGGCTCATTTGCAACACGTGCGAGCTTAAAAATCGCTCAGTTTTTTATCCAAGTCAGAGCGAACATGGATGGAATTGATCTTTGAGTCGAATTCAATCCTTATAATGTCAGCTCGATCGAGTTCGAGCCACCCTTATATCGGCTCGAAATTGGATCGTTCACAACCCTAATCAAAGCACGAGACTCTAATGTGGTGTCAGCATTCATCGGCGCAACACTAGCATTACAACACTGGATATGGAACTCAAGAACAATCTTTCAGGTGGGTTTGGTGCATCAGTACTTAGAGCACAGCGTTGCAGCCCTAGTGGCATGGTGTTGCATGTTGCATAGTAGTGCCACAATGCTAAGCTAAATTGTAATATTTTATGTGCATTGTTTAAAATGTTTTAATACAACCATATATAATTGAATGCTAAAACATATCAATTAAGACAAAAAAACATTAAAACAATATTTTACTAAAAAAAAAAGGGTTCATACATGTACTTTGGAAAACATAGCATAAAAGCAAACAGGAAAAAACTAGAAAAAGGAGCTTAGTACTCTACTCTCATGTCCTCTTGAACATTATTGTCATCCATTAGAATAACATTCACCTCACATTTTACTATGTTAAGAACTCTCTAATAAGTCATATATATATAATATATATTTTAAAAGGAAATCCGTATTTGAAGAAGCCCAAATACCGATTTCCCATGCGCTAGACCCCATGATAAGAGATCCCGCCACGTTTCTAAATATTCGAGAACCCAGTGCCACTGGGTTCATTTGTTCTTGAAAATGCAAAATCTTAATATAGTGAAGCGATGATTAATCAAGTCCTTGATCCAAACATTTGAGTAACTAAATCATATTGATTAGCTGACATTCGAGCTTCTTCATGCTCTGAAGAAACTGAGGATATGTGGTTATGTACTCCTTCGTACAATATTGCTATGTTGTGGGGCTCATTTGGTGCCCACTCCACCTTCTTCTTCGCCTCACAATTCATGCTCCTACATTTGAAATAACCCCTGCATTTATTCGTATTCATCTATTAAATTTATAATATATTTTTCATGTACATAAAATCAAAAAATGTGTGCATCTCTCTCTCTCTCTCTCTCTCTCTCTATATATATATATATGCATGCATAAGATAGTTGTTATACACAGGCGATTATTACGTCTGGAATTAACACATGCGAATTGGTGATATTTGATAGTATTCGTAGTATTTTTTCGCTCCAGTACCACCAATAATATCTAAATACTACGTAATCCGCATCCATCCGCACCTATCTTATCCGGATGTAATCATTTCTCATTATAAACACACTCATGTTTAATTATATTTACGTACCTATTCTTCTGTCTCCTTCTATTGTACTTTTGCCCATATTTCTTCCATTTATATCCATCTTCTGGGATTGCAATTGGACCGTTGTTCCATTCAAGAGCTGCTCTTTGCCTCCGCACTTGTTCTTCAACACTGTTTATATATATATATATATAAAGATGAACATCATTAGTCTAAACAAAGTCAAGAAATTAATTAAATAGCAAGCTACACGTGCAATATTCATAATTAAAACATATTTTAATTTCAGTATATGGCCGTCCTTATAATTAAGCACCACATGATTATCTTGGGGACAGACAGACATGAATTAGAAAGCTACTTTTATCTATACCACATGAACCTTTGCCCCCCACCAAAAAAAGTTCTATTTTTCTAATATATATATATATACATATGTTGTCAGTCGTGACATGCTCGTAGAGCAACTTGTTTGAAGGTCGTGAGTTCCCTCAGATCATGAGTTTGGATCCCTTTCTGGCTAGCTTGCCTGTAGTGAGAACCGTCCTCGAACAGTTATGCACATGAGGGTGATCGGGACCTCGTATAATAGCCTCCATCCATTTTTTTGAAATATATATGCCGTAATGTCATGATTTATGTATGAAGAGGTGTAATTCAGTTATAGAAACGTGATGATGTTGTTATTTTTTATTTAATGTCAAGGAATTGAATGATATGCATGAAAATATTAATATTTAAGCGTTAAATATGTAAATACATGCAAATGGTGTTGTATGTAAATGACACAATTATTTATAAGGAACAAAATATAGATATGCATGAGATGATTAAAATTTAGTAGGCATGAAAAGATGGGGGCATGTTCATACATATAGCATATAACTCTTATGCAACATATCTTACACCTAAAATTTTATATTTACGCTCATAACCCTCAAATCTTAGCATCATATAAAAAATATAGCACTATTATCACTCTCTTAAACTGACATGCATATTTTCATGTGTATTTTTAGAACACCAAAGTACTATATATATATATATATATATGTATATATANAAGGCCTAAATTCCGATTTCCCATGCGCTAGGCCCCATGATGAGAGTCTGCGTCATGTTTCTAAATATTTGGGAACCCAGCACCACTGGGTTCATTTGTTCTTGAAAATGCAAAATCTTAATATANGAGGCCTAAATACCGATTTCCCATGCGCTAGGCCCTATGATGAGAGTCTGCGCCATGTTTCTAAATATTTGGGAACCCAGCACCACTGGGTTCATTTGTTCTTGAAAATGCAAAATCTTAATATAGTAAAGAGCTGATTAATCAAGTTCTTGATCCAAACATCTGAGTAACTAAATCATATTGATTAGTTGAGATTCGGGCTTCTTCATGCTCTGAAGAAATTGAGGGTCTGTGGTTATGTTCTCCTTCGTACAATATTGTTATATTGTGGGGCTCATTTGGTGCCCACTCCACCTTCTTCTTCGCCTGACAATTCATGCTCCTACATTTGAAATAACCCCTGCATTTATTCATATTTATCTATTAAATTTATAATGTATTNTTATTGTTATATTGTGGGGCTCATTTGGTGCCCACTCCACCTTCTTCTTCGCCTCACAATTCATGCTCCTACATTTGAAATAACCCCTGCATTTATTCATATTTATCTATTAAATTTATAATGTATTTTTCATGTCCATAAAATCAAAACACGTGTGCATCTCTCTCTCTCTCTATATATATATATATGCATGCATAAGATAGTTGTTATACACAGGCGATTATTACGTCTGGAATCTACACATGCAGATTGGTGATATTTTGATAGTATTCGTAGTATTTTTTCACTCCAGCACCACCAATAATATCTAAATACTATGNGCACACGCGATTATTACGTCTGGAATCTACACATGCGGATTGGTGATATTTTGATAGTATTCGTAGTATTTTTTCACTCCAGCACCACCAATAATATCTAAATACTATGGAATCCGCATCCATCCGCACCTATCTTATCTGGATGTAATAATTTTTCATTATACACACATGTTTAATTATATTTAAGTACCTATTCTTCTGTCTCCTTCTAATGTACTTTTGCCCATATTTCTTCCATTTATATTCATCTTCTGGGATTGCAATTGGACTGTTGTTCCATTCAAGAGCTGCTCTTTGCCTCCGCACTTGTTCTCCAACACTGTTTATATATATATATATATAAAGATGAANGTGTACTTTTGCCCATATTTCTTCCATTTATATCCATCTTCTGGGATTGCAATTGGACTATTGTTCCATTCAAGAGCTGCTGTTTGCCTCCGCACTTGTTCTTCAACACTGTTTATATATATATATATATATATATATATATATATATATATATATATATATATATATATATATANTATGAATAGGGTTGTCAAAACGGCTCGTTGTTCACGAACAGCTTGTGTTCAGCTCGTTAAGAAGCTCGTGTTCGGCTCGTTCGCTAAGTTAAACTGAACACATACAACACGAATAAATTTTTGTTCGTTCGCGTTCGGCTCGTTTTGGCTCGAAATACTACTAATCAATTATATGNACATCATTAGTGTAAATAATATCATAAGCATTTTTTGAATTAAACTTGATAAAAAGTAGGAGCCCAAGGAAAGAAAAAGTCCAAAAAAAATAAGGCAAATTCAAGAAATTAATTAAATAGCCAGCTACACGTGCAATATTCATAATTAAAACATATTTTAATTTCAGCATATGGCCATCCTTATAATTAAGCACCACATGACTATCTTGGGGACAGACAAACATGAATTAGAAAGCTACTTTTATCTATACCACATGAACCTTTGCCCCCCACCAAAAAAAGTTCTATTTTTCTAATATATATATGTACATATGTCGTCAGTCGTGACCTGTTCGTAGAGCAATATGTTTGAAGGTCGTGACTCCCCTCAGATCATGGGTTCGAATCCCTTTCTGGCTAGCTTGCCGGTAGTGAGAACCGTCCTCGAACAGTTATGCACATGAGGGTGGCCGGGAGCTCATATAATAGCCTCTGACCAATTTTTTGATATANTATGTACATATGTTGTCAGTCGTGACCTGTTCGTAGAGCAACCTGTTTGAAGGTCGTGAGTCCCCTCAGATCATGGGTTTGAATCCCTTTCTAGCTAGCTTGTCGGCAGTGAGAACTGTCCTCGAACAGTTATGCACATGAGGGTGGCCGGGAGCTCATATAATAGCCTCTGACCAATTTTTTGATATATATATATATATATATATATATATATATATATATATGCCTTAATGTCATGATTTATATATGAAGAGGTGTAATTCAGTTATAGAAACGTGATGATGGTGTTATTTTTTAAAATTTAGTAGGCATGAAAAGATGGGGGCATTTCATACACATAGCATATAACTCTTATGCAACATATCTTACACCTGAAATTTTATATTTACACACATAACCCTCAAATCTTAGCATCAAATAAAATATATAGCACTATTATCACCTCTTAAACTGACATGCATATTTTCATGTGTATTTTTAGAGCACCAAAGTACTATATATATATGCAAATATGAAAGTTTAGGCATGAGATAATTTCAATATAAAAGACAGAAAAGAGAGTCAATNTCTCTTAAACTGACATGCATATTTTGATGTGTATTTTTAGAGCACCAAAGTACTATATATATATATGCAAATATGAAAGTTTAGGCATGAGATAATTTCAATATAAAAGACAGAAAAGAGAGTCAATGCTTAAAAGTTAGATAGAGCATGAAATCATTCTTTACAGCATATATTAAGCTGCAGTATTAACTAAGTCTGCATAACAAGTTATGTTTTGCAGAAAAAACATTTAAAAGATCTTCATCTTACCATTTTTCATGCATGGATTTACTAAAAGAAGTAATTTTTATGANGGAGCATGAAATCATTCTATACAGCATATATTAAACTGCAGTATTAACTAAGTCTGCATAACAAGTTATGTTTTGCAGAAAAAAACATTTAAAAGATCTTCATCTTACCATTTTTCATGCATGGATTTACTAAAAGAAGTAATTTTTATGACAAAAAACTGCTATCTTGGCATAAAAGTTAGCTTTTTTAAGAAAATAAATCAAAAAATGAAAAGAAAAATAAAGAATTAAAAGAACTTACTTGATGGTGGCTTCAGAAGATGCCATGGATTCCATAGAAGAGAGAAACTGTAATGATTTGAAGAAGAAGAAGAAGAAGAAGAAGAAGAAGAAGAGAAGAAAAGGGTATGGGGCTAAATTAACAGCTGTGTGGCAATGGAGGATGAGATGTAGTTTCTGGGAAGAAGAGGGCTGGACTTTTTGAAGCAAGAAGAAAATTATTTTGTTATGATTTATTTGTAGTGTGGAGTTTTACATGGTTTAACTGAGCATAAGAAAATAGACATTTAAAAAAAAATTAAAAATAAGATATTAGTTGGAGACATCTTAGAAAATTATGGTGCATTGGATCCCCTATTTATGGAAGATAGAGGATCTCAAAATATAAAATTACATGTATGTCTCTGCTTTTATGAAGGGGTTCTCGGATGTTATAAGTTTTTGTCATGTCTTTTTGTATTTGTAACTGATTTGGGCGTCTTTTGATATTTTTGTATCTTTCAGTTGGCAGACCCTTGAATTGGTTGATCAAGCTGGTGTCGGTTGACTATCTTTCCGGGGTGTGGGGCGATCTTTGAGGTGAGTGTTCAGAGAGTAGTGCACAGTGGTACTTAAGGAGTTATCTGCTCTCGACTTCTCTAGATAGGTCTTCAGTCGGCCAGCTTTAGAATGGTCGGTTTGCTATGAGGTCTCTGGTCGATCAGCTTCATGAACAATATTTTTTTATTTGAACCGTCAGACTGCTTCGAAATTTGTGCGAACATTGTTTCAAAATATTATGATATTGTGGCTAATTTGTATATAATTTACTAGCTTAATTTCTCTTAAATAAANTATGTGTTACATGGAGGTTATAGGGGGTATAACGCGAATATGACCTCCCAATACACTTTGAATAACCTCCATAACGTATGCAGCGCTGCGTACATCTTACGTACGCAAATTTTTCTCCTATAATAGATGGCTTTCAAATCTAATTTTGCAAAAAAATTTAATGCATGAGTATTAAATATTTATTTATGAGGCATTTGCACTCGTACCATCCAATTCCTATGTATTTTACCTAAAACTTAAAAATTTTATTTTAAATACTCAAATTTTATATCATATCNCATGTGTTACATGGAGGTTATAGGGGGTATAACGCGAATATGACCTCCCAATATACTTTGAATAACCTCCATAACGTATGCAGCGCTGCGTACATCTTACGCACACAAATTTTTCTCCTATAATAGATGACTTTCAAATCTAATTTTGCAACAAAATTTAATGCATGAGTATTAAATATTTATTTATGAGGCATTTGCACTCGTGCCATCCAATTCCTATGTATTTTACCTAAAACTTAAAAATTTTATTTTAAATACTCAAATTTTATATCATATCAAAAATATTTATATTTTAATTTTTAAAACTAAATTATATCTTTTCATGAATAATAAAATTTAGGAGTAGGATATGCTAATACCGGAGGGGAATGAATAGGGTTGTCAAAACGGCTCGTTATTCGCGAACAGCTTGTGTTTGGCTCGTTAAGAAGCTCGTGTTCGGCTCGTTCGCTAAGTTAACGAGCTGAACACAAACAACACGAATAAATTTTTGTTCGTTCGCGTTCGGCTCGTTTTGGCTCGAAATACTACTAATCAATTATATGCATATCTTTGATGAGTAGTATTTTTAAAAAAAAATTAATTTACTGCAAGGCTACAAAGATTTATAATCAATTAAATGTATTAATAAAGAAAATAGAATAAAAATTATTAAATTAGATATTTTAAATCTTGCCCCAATCCTTAACATCTTATGACTATGTGATTAGGGTTGTCAAAATGATTATTTTTTCGTGAACTGCTCTTGTACGGCTCGCTAAGCAAACGAGCCGAACACGAACACACTTTTTGAGCTCGAAATATAAACGAGTCGAGCACCGGCTGAGCTTGAGCTCGCTCGTGTTCGGCTCGCTGTAAATCTTTATTTATTTATTTACGTCACAATAATTTGAAATATTTTGCTGGCGGCGGACAGCGAAGAAAAAGTCCGAACGATCGGGCTGCAAGTCGTCTGCAGTACACCAGTTCTTGTACCTTTTTCTTTTTCGCTTGATTAAAAGGAGGATTTACATACATACCACTCAATTGTTATGTATTTACATATCTAACACCTAGATTTTAATTTTTATGTACTTAACACCTTATTTATGCATGAAAATTTGTATTTTATCTTTTGAAATTTAAAATGGTGATATTGTAATGTGATATAGAAGATTTGGGTGACATAAACATAAAAAGGTGAAGTTTAAGTGTTACACACACACACATTAGAATTGGGTGCATGTATGTCTCACCATGGTTTTAAGAATCTGACGGGAGGCCGGTTTGACCCGTTCAATCGTGAACCGATTCGATTTAAATTTAGAATTGTTTCTGCATTGAATTTTGATTGAACCTGTCAGAATTGAGTTGAACCAATGAACTGGTTCGGTTTTTAAATAATCGGCTGTATTAGATATTATTTAATTTTAATCTTTTGTTTTTTATGATCAGAAGTAAGATATTCAAATTTAAAAAAAAAAATTGAAATATCATATCTTAAATTTTTTATTTAGAATATTGTTCAGAATATTCAAAAGTATTGTCTTAAGTTAAAAAATTATTTATTGAATTGATAAAAATATTATTAATATATCATTATTCTATTATTTAAATTATATTTTCATAGTCTAAATAATTATTATGTCATCTGATTCAACCTTTGATTTAATGCGATTTGATTGCATTTTTCTCTATATATAAGCCTAGGATCTAGCCTTAGGGTTTCTTTGTGCCCTTCTTTGATGCTTAGAAATGAGACAAACACACACTTAGAACTTCAAGCTCACTCTACAATCACTTAGGGTGTCATAAGGTTAAGCTCAAATCCTTAACTACTGGTTGAGATGAAGAGGGTTGAAACTAGTAGAAGCCCAAGTTGAACTCCTATAGGTGGAGGATGCCTTAGGCAACCCATGGAGCCTAAACTCCTAGGAATCTCTGTGGAAAAAAAACAACCACTAAAGTACACTAAATTCAACCATACGCTTAAAATACTCAACATCCTTAAAGGATATTAAGTTCAAACCAACTTAATACAAAATCAAAATAAAATAATTTAATTTAACATATACGGAAAAACACTAGTCAACTTAAGCTCATACCAAAAGCACTAAAGATCAAACCAAATTAAAAAGAAATGATAAAATAAAATAAATTAATTAATCTAATTAGTTAGAATGGTTAATCCTAAGAGGCTTGAATGGTAAACTGAATTATCCAAAAAAAAGCCCACCATCCAAGGCCTAAACATAGGCCCAAGCCTTCTNTCTGGTTTGATTCCATTTTTCTCTATATATAAGCCCAGGATCTAGCCTTAGGGTTTCTTTGTGCCCTTCTTTGATGCTTAGAAATGAGACCAACACACACTTAGAACTTCAAGCTCACTCTACAATCACTTAGGGTGTCATAAGGTTAAGCTCAAATCCTTAACTAATGGTTGAGATGAAGAGAATTGAGACTAGTAGAAGCCAAAGTTGAATTCCTATAGGTGGAGGATGCCTTAGGCAACCCATGTAGCCTAGAGTCCTAGGAATCTCTATGATGACCCATATACCACCCTTACACCCTCTTTGGTCTTGAAGAAGCCCATTGGGCATGAGGTTAGTTCTAAGCTAAAGAAAGGTTTACCCTTTCTACCAAAACCCTAAACTAAAGAAAACCTAAGGGAAAACAACCATTAAAGTACAATAAATTCAAACCTAAGCTTAAAATACTCAACACCCTTAAGGGATATTAAAATCAAACCAACTTAATACAAAATCAAAATAAAATTAATTAATTTAACATATACGAAAAACCACTAGTTAACTTAAGCTCATACCAAAAGCACAAAGACCAAACCTAATTAAAAAAAAAGATAAAATAAATTAAATTAATTAATCTAATTAGTTAGATTGGTTAATTCTAAGAGGTTTGAATGGTAATCCCAATTATCCAAAGACGAGCCCACCATCCAAGGCCCAAACATAGGCCCAAGCCTTCTAACCCTAGAAGGTAAGTCCACATGACCCTCATGATCTTTCATGTCACTACAACCCAAATAAAATTAATTAAAGATAAACTAAAGATAAAACAAACACTAAAAAACAATCCATGTAGACTTAACCATGGGAGCCACCAATTGTCACCTTGGTCAAACCAAACCAATCAAAGGGGAGTCATCGAGGACCAAAATTGAGTCAAGCCACCAAGACCAATTCCTCCCCAATCAGCTCTAGGTCTTACCATACCACCTCAACAGCCATTGGAGCTCCACCATGCCCAAGGTATAAAAAATGGAGAAAGTCTCTTTACCTCTGCCCAAGCCACCTTCATCCTTCACCTCACTCTCTAAGAATTTTCTAGGAATCCCTAGGCAAGCCAAAGCTCCTTTTACGGCCTCTCATGGTTATTTAAGGCTAGAACCCGAGAACTCCATAACACATTCAAACTTCTCAAGTTACACTGAAACCGTCTGCCTCCAACATTAGCTTTGTTCCCAATGAACCTAATGTCTACCTCCCACCATTTCCAAACCATCTCCATCACTTAATTTCCCTAATTGCACCACTGAAATCAAGAGCATTTCATGGCTTCGACACCAAACTCACTGAAACTCCATTTAGCTCTTCCATTAGTTTCACAAGGTCCTAAAATCTCATCCCCAATCCAAATCCATCTGTCTCGCACCACTTAACCTAGCTTAACACCAACACGAGCCACCCTTCGGTCTAGCACGTATCTAGGCCCAACCACATATCAAATTGAAAAAAAAAGGAAGTGTGAAACTCCAAGGTGAAGTTTCTCAACCCAACCAATCGAGGCCTCACCTCTTGGACAAAGGCAATGGCTTGAAACTCCTAAATTTCCCCTCGATTTGGTCTTCTATGAAGAAAATGAACAATGCATGCCCACTTAATTATATAGATAGATTTGTCTCACTTAGATGAAGCTATAGGATCACACCCCAAGTGATTTGGTCAAGTATAGTGCGAGATATTAGTGATAGAGTGCTGATGGCTCTCTGTTCTCTACCCTGCAGGGACGATGAACGAATGTCATCCATTTTCGTGTATTAGAAACGGACGATAGAGATTACAACACATGAGATCACGTGGCCATCTTAGCTCACCAGATCAGGGCCACTTCAACATAACACGTGGAAAGTGGAGCAAACCATGAGACGATGCGTTGGGTATGAATGCAGACAAGGATGATGCGACTGCCACGCGGCAAAGTAGGAAAATCCAATTTTTCTATTTAATTAAATCCAAAAATTACATTCAAACTTAAATAATTCATAACTTTGTAAATAAAAATCATAAAAATAAAATAAAAATACCATATCACTTAGTAGATAGAGGAGAAAATAATGAACATAAAAAATTAAATTAAATAACATATATTTAATTTTAANGATGTTGGCCAACTTCCAACTCCTCATATATCACATAAATATATGTATTTTTAAGTCGGATATAGACAAGGGGCGATGGATCAATAACATAAATTTTTATGATATTTACAATAAGATTTATATACTTAATTTGTAGGCANATTTAAATAAATTTAATGATTAAGTTATTCATCATGATATAAGGTTTTCATTTTTATTTTATGATGTGATTTGTGATTGGTGAAAAATATAAATTATTATTATTTATTTATTTTAACAATCAATGCCTTATATTGAGCATTAAAGAAACATTAGCTAAACTTTGAACTTATATGAAAATCATGCTTGTTTTGGATACTTTATGATAAACATGAAATTTTATAGTGCTTTAAAAAATCAATATCAAATGAATTTTCATAAGCATGTATACCTTTTATTCAATTGGTACCATAAAAAATATGTTGATTATCAGCAAAAAAATTAATGGACAAGAGTCTTTGTTTCAGTTGGTAATAAAAATTATCGGACGTGATTGCCGGTTGAATTTCGGCTGATAATTGTTAGTCGGGAAACTGCTTATTGGAAGGGGTTGAATTTCAGAGGGTAATCAGACGTGCTGAATATTGGTTGATTTAGTTGAAAATAAGAATAATGGTGAATCCTTTTGTCGATTCCGAGAAAGGAAAGAGAAGCATGAGAGAAAGAGGATACATGGAAATGTAAGAAGAGAAGAAACAATCACTTATGTAAACTGTATAACTAGAAGAAAAGATACAGACTTATTTATAGTTACAGAACTTAAGAGAAGTAAGCCAAAATATGACTGGAAATTGCATAAATTTATTTTCTTATAGGCTACCGTATATATCTATATATAAATATTCGTTAAAACTGTCTATCAAGTTGATAGTTTGTGTGGGAAGTATCAGCTATTACCAGCTTGTTGTAGAGAGGGATGAATTTCATGAAGTTAAGAGAATTGGTGAAAATGTCTGTGAGAGATTAGTAGTAGCTAAGTGATGGAAGGTGATATATTTTTTGATGATGCAGCCCCGATTGAAGTGTACATAGATTTTGATATGTTATATTCTAGCCTGAAATTATGGATTATTTAAAAGTGTCAAAGCTGAGATATTGTTGTATTAGATTGGAGTTGGTCCTGTAGGATGAATTTAGAAGTCTTAAAGTTGTCTTTGTAGTCAAACAATGCCGACTGCAGCAGTGGATAGAGCTCGATATTCATCTTCAGTCGAAGATCGAGGCACAGTTGTTTGCTTATTGGGGCAACAGGAGATGAGGGTGGTCCTGAGGAATGCACAATATCCAGTGGTGGATTTGTGATTAACCGGGTCACCAACCCAATCAGATTCTGAGAAGGTTTGGAGAGTGAAGTCGCCTTATTGTTGAATCCTTTGATGAACTATAGTAGTCGTTTGAGTTAGATGAAGTGTTTATCTAGAGGTTGATGAAAATTTTAACAGAATTTGTTTACCGAAAATTTGAGATCAGGTTTTGTTAGTGTGAGGTATTGGAAAGAGCCAACTAACTGTCTATAGAGTTAAGGATTGTCATAAACATGGTCATCGGTGGGAGAAGAGATTACCTTAGTGAGCATAGAATTTTTTATGGATTTGCATCTTAGCAATCTTGCTTTCTTGAGGGTGTCATCGACGTACTTGGACTGACTAAGGTGCTGACCGGTTGAATTGGGAGTAATTCAGATGTCGAGAAACATATTGGGCTGATCGAGAGTTTTAAATTGAAAGTGTTAATGTAATTAATTAAAAATATGAGTGAGGAAGATGGAATCTTTTTCGATAATGAGTATGTCATCACGTATATTAAAATGTAACTTTCATGATTGGATGTCATAGAAACCATAAGGGTTGGATTGACATTATTGATTTGCAAGTCTAATGGTTGTAAGGTGGACGTTAAAGTAAATTATCATTGTCGTTAGAATTGTTTAAGGCCATATATGTTGTGAAAATTGAAGCGGAATGAAACAGGAATCGACACAAACCAGAAGAAGAACACAGAGATTTAACGAGGTTCGGTAAAGAATTGCCTACGTCTTCGGGAGCAAGCAGCAGTTTCACTTTTTCAGAGAAGTTACAATACATCCCATAGGGTTACACATATATATAGACATATACCAATCCTCGGATAAAATTACAATCACGCCCTCGCTCCCCCCAACCCCCTTTATTCCAAGAGACACTCCTTTTCACCGGGAGACACACCTCTTCACCAAGAAACTCCAACTTCCTAGATATGAGCCATACCTAACAATATAACAGTTTCTTCAGGAGACAAACATGGGTTGGTTTGGTGGAATCTTCAAATTTGATTGGTTACAACATGAATAAGGTTTCTTGCAGTGAACCATGAAGAAAGGCATTAGATATGTCGAGTTGGATAATTTCTCACTTATTAGAAGTAGCCACCATTAAAAGAGTGTGTATGGTTGGAAATTTGGCAACATGAATGAAGGCTTGATCATAGTCGATTCAATGTTGTTGTTTGTACCTCTATGCCACAAGTTTTGCCTTGTGTTAGAGAATAATACCATCTGAATTTCGCTTTGTTTTATAGGTCCATCAACCACATTTTGTGCTGATGAGTGAATTAGGATCCATGTCCCTTAAGAGAGAAGAGCTTGGAACTCCTCATAAATGACTTTGTGTCAATGTGAGTGCCTAATGGTCATATTATAAGAGGTTGGGTTCCTGGGGTTATCGGTGAGGGTGAGATGAAGATCTATTGAATTTAAACCAAGTGAGCATTGTGTGAGTGGTAGTTTGATGCTGAGTTTTTTTAAAGGGACTGGGTGAGGCTAGAGAGCTTGGGATGTAAGTTGTTGTGCTTTTTCGATTGATGTGGGGTGTGGAAGGTTGATTTTTATAAAGTAATGGTGATGGGATGTGGTTTTTTCAAGCTTGAGGTACAGTTACGGTCGTTTGGGAAGGAATGGCTAATGTAAGGACCAAGGTTAGAAGAGGAGTATAGGTCGATGTCTCAGATGTTTGGTGGTTGTGGAAGTGGCTTGATAATAAAAAATATGTTATTAGAACTTGACATGTCTTGATAAATAAGTTTTATCTCCGACAATGTCATGACATTTGTAGCCTTTGCAGAGGGATAAGTATCTAATAAAAATGCAAGGTAGATCTTGGTGAAATTTTGTTGTGTGCTTGGGGTCTTAGCCAGGGAAACATATACATCCTATAGTTATGAGGTGAGTATATACGAAAGGTTTTTGACGAAATAGCTAAAAAAGTGATGTATTATCGGTTTTGGGGGATGGAAGGATGTTGCTTAGATATGCTGCAGCTAGGAGAAGTTTTGCCCAAAACTTCTCCTAGCTGCAGCATATAAGTTGGCAGTTTTCATGAGAGCCCGAGACATTTCCAAAATCTGTCAGTGTTTTCCCTTTGTGACTTCATGTTGTTCTAAAGTATATAGACAACTACATAGGTGAATAATCCCTTGGTTATTCAAATATGTGGGGAGAGCATGATTTATGCATTTCCTACCCTCGTCTGTTCTAAGAATTTTAGAGGCGCGTGAAATTATTTTCTTGTCATGATTTTGAAGTTTAAGAAGACATTAATAACATCAGATTTCTGTTTCAACAAATATATTTATCAAAAACAAGAATAGTCGTCAACAAATAAGATATAATATTTGTAACCGTGATGCAAAATAAATGGCGAGGGCTCTCATACATCAAAATGAACTACTTAAGGAGACGTAGTGCTACGATTAGATGACTTAGGAGACAATAGTTTACAGCTGGTAGTTGTATAGCTGGTAGCTGTATATTACAAGGGATGCAAGAAGAATGTTGAATTTGCATCTTTAAAGCTTGTAGCTATCGTGTGAGTTTGCGAAAGAGATTGAAAGAGATACTAAGTATTGGATGTATGTGCTAGCATTGATATGGCATATGGGTGTAAGTGAGTCAAGCCGGCTTGGGCTCGGCTTGATTTGTTGCTTGTGAACCGAGCTCGATGAGCTAATAAGTCAAGCTCAAACCAGCCCCAACTCTTAAAATATTTAGAAATTAAAAAATTTATCTTTAAGTTACATTTTTTATATCAAATCATTTCTTATTAATTTTTTTTCATAAATGCTACTTACATTTGTCATTTGAATATAATATTAACTTAAATTAATCTTTTTTTTATCTCTTTCATATTAAATAATCTTGCTCGTGAGCTCACTCGAACTCATAAAGTTAAGCTCAAGCACGAGCTCAAACTCTATTAATTAACTCGACTAGTTTACACTCCCAATATGGTAACATCAAATCTCAAATGACTTTAACACGAACAAAAACTACAATATACTCAAATAATAATAATAATATAATTCTAGATCATAAAAAATAACCATTTTGCACCAAATCAAAAATATAATTCACAAAAATGATCATTAATAAATCTAAATAATTCAAAAAATTATTTACATAATATCACTTTTAATCAAGATGTTGACAATTATAACCCCCTAATTATCATCATTATAACAATTTATTGCTTCTTCATTAACCACCACACACTCTTGGCTACTTTGAATTGATCAATTCAAAAATTGGGTCATTTTGTAAATACTTCGGGGCAGATGGACCTTATTGAAAATGTATTATTTCACTAAGAAGTTCAAGTCAACTTGGTCTTCCACATAGCCTTCTTCTCTGGACTCTTTTTTGACTCCTTAAATTGTTTGTAGGGAATTTAACATATATTACACACAATTCTTAAGTATTTACATATATACCAGCTAACTTTTTATATTTATATTTATATGTTATGTATGACTCATATACCCTATAAGTGACAGATGTTGTAACGAAGTGGAGCAGAGCGTAAGGTTGGGGGAGTTTCGTTATGTGGGTTGGGGTGCGGGGGAAACGCCCCGCAGTACGGTACAGGGGTAATTTGAGAATCACATATTATACTCCAGGGTTTTATCTAGGGTTATATATGGTTCTGTTTGTAACCCTAGACGATTCAATGTTGTATTTTGTATCTTGTACTCTAAAGTTGAAAGAAAGTCGTCGTTCTGCTCCCGATAACATATGCATCTTTGTCGAATCTCGTTAAATCTCTATATGTTCTTCTGGATTTGTGTCGATTGCTATTTTTCTTCGCCCTAAGTTTTCTCTCGGGATTTGGTTTTTCTCCTGGATTTGTGTCGATCCCTATAATACTCTGAAAACATAAATTTAATTATACACAAAAATGATGTACTTTGCTATGAAACAGTTAATAATAATGATATTTTTGACATGATATTATAAATTTTTGGCTTTATAAAAGTTATAAACATGTAAATATATGAAATTATGTGGGATGTATGTAAATTGCCCGTTTTACAATTCTTTCATTCCGCCGCCTNAACATAGCCTTCTTCTCTGGACTCTTTTTTGACTCCTTAAATTGTTTGTAGGGAATTTAACATATATTACACACAATTCTCAAGTATTTACATATATACCAGCTAACCTTTTATACTTACTCATATACCATATAAGGGACAGATGTTGTAACGAAGTGGAGCAGAGCGTAAGAATCTATCTAAATCGGGGAGTTTCGTTATGTGTGTTGGGGGTGAGGGGGAAACGTCCCGCAATACGGTACAAGGTTAATTTGGGAATCACGCATTATACTTCAGGGTTTTATCTAAGTTATATATAGGTATGTTTGTAACCCTAAGCGATTCAATGTTGTATTTTGTATTTATACTCTTTTTCTGAAGTTGAAAGAAAGTCGTCGTTCTGCTCCCGAGAACATAGGCATCTTTGTCGAATCTCGTTAAATCTCTGTGTGTTCTTCTGGATTTGTGTCGATTGCTATTTTTCTTCGTCCTAAGTTTTCTCTCGGGATTTGGTTTTTCTTCTGGATTTGTGTCGATTCCTATAATACTCTGAAAACATAAATTTAATTATACACGAAAATGATGTACTTTGCTCTGAAATAGTTAATAATAATGATATTTTCGACGTGATATCATAAATTTTTGGCTTTATAAAAGTTATGGACATGTAAATATATGAAATTATGTGGGATGTATGTAAATTGCCCGTTTTACAATTCTTTCATTCCGCCGCCTTCAGCCGGCAGTATAGATATATTAATTAATTAACGTTGGGCTCTGAATCTAATAACAATTTTAAATTAAAGATAAATGAAAGCCCAGCCCAATAAATCTATATCAATGGCCCAATATTTTGTCACATTTCAACTTGGAAGCCCAAATAGAATTTTGGGCTTTTTCTGCTGAAATTTCCGGATGATAAAAAAATAAGGGACATGAATAACAAATTATTGGAAGATTTAGATGCAACAAACTATTGAAACATTTTCATAAATACCACTCTATTTCTATGTATTTTCATAAATACCACTCTATTTCTATGTATTANAGCCCAATATTTTTGTCACATTTCAACTTAGAAGCCCAAATAGAACTTTGGCCTTTTTCTGCTGAAATTTCCGGATGATAAAAAAATAAGGGAGATGAATAACAAATTATTGGAAGATTTACATGCATTGAAACATTTTCATAAATACCACTCTATTTCTATGTATTTTCATAAATACCACTCTATTTCTATGTATTATGCTATTCTATAAATCACTTAATTAGTTGTTGGAATCCAAATATGCATCCTCGCCTTCTATTTTTAAAAATTAATGCGGCATACAGTTCTTATTAATTTCATATTTAATATCTAAATTTTTAATATGTGTCGAAAACAATTCGACGTAATTTTTTAACTCTTTTGGGACAGTTTATTTGGTGCAGCGTGTTTTGAAAACGCTGACTAAATTATTTGGAAATCATTGCATGGGAATGATTATTGAAAGTTTACGTTAAACGTGGGTCGTGGGTTCAACCCCGTGCCATGAGTTTCTCTGCGAATATATTACCCTGCCGCCCTCAGCTCCATCTCCCACGTATGTTCTGCCCCAGGCACCTCTCTTGATTTCACGCATGTCTCGATCACTCTCGAGAACCTGAGGTACCTCTCTCTCTCTCTCTCTCTCTCTGTCTCTCTCTCTCTCTCTCTCTCTCTCTCTCTCGTTTCTCTCTCGTGTCTTTCTCGTGCTTCTCTCAAGCCTTTCACCTGTCTCACTCTATTAATTGTCTTTCTCTTCTCCCTCTTCCCTCCAATCTCTAGTTGCTGCGCTCTGCACGTTATTCTTGTGCTCATTTTGAACAGCTTTTCTCTTTGTGATATTTGGCTTCCTCATTTCGCAATTCATTTTTAGAAGTTTGCGATATTTAAGATTCGTGGCTTTCTAATTTATCTCCTCTGATTTTACGATTTGAAATTTACGATAAAAAAGAAAAATGCGAAATGGTATTTCTCTCTCTATTGAAATTTTGAGTGGGAATTTCATAAAATGATGACAGTAGGGTTGTAAATGAGCTGAGCTTGAGCGAACTCAGACTGTGTTCGTGTTCGGCTCGTTCGAAATTGCTCGTGTTCCAAATCGACTCATGTTCGAAACCGGCTTGTGAACAGTGTGTTCGTCTTCGACTCAATTTAAATATTCGTGTTCGTGTTCGGCTCGAAACTGACTCGTTAAAATTAAACTGAAAAAATAGATATAAAGTGCTGGATTCAAACCTGGACCAAATATATACAAAACAAGAAGCATAACATATATACTTGTGATTTCTAATTTTCAAAAACTTGAAATAAATAAAGTCCAACAATTTTGAAAGTCAAAAGATAAGCTATTAAAGAAGACAAATTCAAAATGCTTATAGATATATTAATACAAATTAAGAGGTGTGGGCCCTGGCAATTCATTCAATTTCTTTATGAGAAAAATATATAAATTTAAGTGGTAATTTATTTTATTTTTTTTGTTTTATATAGGAGGAAAAATCTTCCCCCCTGGTTATGAACATATCATATGTTCTAACCATCTACTATGAAATGAAAGAAAATGATGATAATTTGATTTTTTTTTGTTTGGTAGAAAATTTATGATGATGGAATAATGGATTTATATTTTAGTATTGCATGAAAATTTAGTGCACATTAGGGGTGTAAACGGGTGAGTCGAGTTGAGGCGAGCTCGAGCCATCCTCGACTTAAGCTTGAGCTCGATTAATTTCATCCAATTCAAGCTCGAGCTTAAGCCTACGAGCCAATTTGTTTATATTTTAAAAGAAAGAAAACAAGATTAATTTAATGTAATTTTTAATAAATTGAACAATGCAATGAGTAATTATGAGAGAAATAATAATAAATCTTTGAATATAAAATACAAAATTTATTTTTAAAATTTTTTTAATGCTTTAAAGTTAAAGTTTTTAAATTTATTATATTTTGAGTATATTTTATATTAATATATTTTTTTTTTTAAACGAGCCCACTGACGTGCTAATGTTGAGTAGGAGCTGGCTTGAGTTTGGTCTGTTAGCTCATCGAGCTTAGTTGACGAGCCGCTTATCGCGCCAGCTCATGAGTTAGTTTGACTCATTTACACCACTAATACACAGGAGTATAAGTGAGAAGAGAGCAAATTTTTTAATGTAAAAAAACTCGGAAAAAAAAATCTTACGGCTTGACTCAATCAAAATAATATGATATATATCTTCAATTACATACCTTCTCTATTCTTTTTAAATTGCTAATATGAAGTTATAAAATTTTGGTTAAGTTATAAAAAATAGACAATAACAATGCAAGCTATAACAGTCAAAAGACAATAGTTAGACAATAATGATTGTTGGTACTTGCTGACGAATAATGGTGATCGATGATGATTGTTATTGCTTACTACAAACTTTTATTCAACAATGTGAACTTAGCTCTTATCCTGCTTTCGCTCCAACAAGTCTTCATCTGGATGATTTTCCCACTCTATAAAATCACATCTCTTGTCATCAGAAACTTGTTATTGCTTATTCGATTCTTGGGACATCTACATTAGTTCCATCGGATTTAATCTTTGATGTAGTTCTTAATTTTTTTTATTCCTCTTCTCCCTTTGATGCCAAAAATAAGGTCATAGTGAGAGTTTTAGGAGGAGTATTTTGGTAAATTTTGTCAAAATCTCATAACACTCTATGTGACGGACGGACGTACGGACGGACGGTCTGCATTGATTCCCTCAAACAAAAATAGTTCATTTAGTTTTTACGTGTTAAAATGAACTTGAAAATAAGTGATATTGAGCTCGTTGAATTCTGCTCTTCGAGACCCTCGATTTTGCCATAAGCATTCTAAATTTTAAGAATATTTTACATTTCAATTAATACTTTAAAGCTTATAGTCATATTTGAAATGCTTGATCCAAGCTCATTTGAGCTCTTATCGAATCACTTTTAATGTCATGAAAACTTTTAATTTGCCAAAAAATATTTTATTTAAAAATATCATAATCTAAAAAACATAAATAATTAGGATATTTTCTTAAATAATATGTTGTCCACTATCATTAGGCTCTTATTATCATCGTTAAACATTATCATGATATCATAAGTGAAAAACATAATTAATTAGGACATTTTCTTAAGAAAAAAAAACATAATTAAAATATGTCATAATTAAAAAAAGCATAATATCATTAGGTTCATATTATCAAAACTTAAAATGATGTTTAGAGAGTGGGGACCCCAACCAATCAAGGCATTTTTAAAAAATAATTAAATAAATAAACGGAATATTAATTTATTATTCATAAAGTTAACATTGGGATCATTTTCTTAACTAATATGTTGGTGCATTTACAAGTGCCTTGAAGCATTGAAAGCTTGATAATAATGGAAATATATGAGTTGATATTATATTGTGAATTTATATTGTTGAGTGATAATTTGAAAAATAGATGAAAGAGAGCACTAATTTAATAACTAATTAGATTTTTTTCCATATATATATATATATATCACGCACTCACTCATCGTGACTATTTGGTTGGCATTTGAGCGGTCTGTTCTAAGTTTTATGAGGTCACGGGTTCAAGTCCGTCTGAATGCATTTACCTTGAACCGTGGGATCGAGAGGTTAGACACATGAGAGTGACTGAGGCTTCGTATCATAGCCTTCACTCGTTCTATTCAAAATTATATATAATTAATTAATTAATTAAAAATGTATGTTTGAGAGATGAGAGAGAGGGAGAGAGGGAGCTTCGAAAAAAAACGTGTTCAAAATTAGGGTTTAGCCAGGACCCCTATTTATTTAATATCTTCGGAATTGTTCGGTGGGGANGTGTCGAAAACAATTCGACGTAGTTTTTTAACTCTTTTGGGGCAGTTTATTTGGTGCAGTGTGTTTTGAAAACGCTGACTAAACTATTTGGAAATCATTGCATGGGAATGATTATTGAAAGTTTACGTTAAACGTGGGCCATGGGTTCAATCCCGTGCCATGAGTTTCTCCGCGAATTTATTATCCTGCTATCCTCAGCTCCATCTCTCGCGTCATGTCTCGAGCACCATCGAGAACCTGAGGTACCTCTCTCTCTCTCTCTCTCTCTCTCTCTCTCTCTCTCTCTCTCTCTCTCTCGTGTCTTTCTCGTGTTTCTCTCAAGCCTTTCACCCGTCTCACTCTATTAATTGTCTTGCTCTTCTCCCTCTTCCCTCCAATCTCTAGTTGCTGCGTTCTGCACGTTATTCTTGTGCTCATTTTGAACAGCTTTCTCTTTATGATATTTGGCTTCCTCATTTCGCTATTTATTGTTAGAAGTTTGTGATATTTTACATTCGTGGCTTTCTAATTTATCTCATCTGATTTTACGATTTGAAATTTACGATAAAAAAGAAAAATACGAAATGGTGTTTTTCTCTCTATTGAAATTTTTAGTGGGAATTTCATAAAATGATGAAAGTAGGGTTGTAAATGAGCTGAGCTCGAGCGAACTCAGTCTGTGTTCGTGTTCGACTCGTTCGAAATTGCTCGTGTTCCAAATCGACTCATGTTCGAAACCGGCTTGTGAACAGTGTGTTCGTCTTCGACTCAATTTAAATATTCGTGTTCGTGTTCGGCTCGAAACTGACTCGTTAAAATTAAACTGAAAAAATAGATATAAAGTGCTGGATTCAAACCTGGACCAAATATATACAAAACAAGAAGCATAACATATATACTTGTGATTTCTAATTTTCAAAAACTTGAAATAAATAAAGTCCAACAATTTTGAAAGTCAAAAGATAAGCTATTAAAGAAGACAAATTCAAAATGCTTATAGATATATTAATACAAATTAAGAGGTGTGGGCCCTGGCAATTCATTCAATTTCTTTATGAGAAAAATATATAAATTTAAGTGGTAATTTATTTTATTTTTTTTGTTTTATATAGGAGGAAAAATCTTCCCCCCTGGTTATGAACATATCATATGTTCTAACCATCTACTATGAAATGAAAGAAAATGATGATAATTTGATTTTTTTTTGTTTGGTAGAAAATTTATGATGATGGAATAATGGATTTATATTTTAGTATTGCATGAAAATTTAGTGCACATTAGGGGTGTAAACGGGTGAGTCGAGTTGAGGCGAGCTCGAGCCATCCTCGACTTAAGCTTGAGCTCGATTAATTTCATCCAATTCAAGCTCGAGCTTAAGCCTACGAGCCAATTTGTTTATATTTTAAAAGAAAGAAAACAAGATTAATTTAATGTAATTTTTAATAAATTGAACAATGCAATGAGTAATTATGAGAGAAATAATAATAAATCTTTGAATATAAAATACAAAATTTATTTTTAAAATTTTTTTAATGCTTTAAAGTTAAAGTTTTTAAATTTATTATATTTTGAGTATATTTTATATTAATATATTTTTTTTTTTAAACGAGCCCACTGACGTGCTAATGTTGAGTAGGAGCTGGCTTGAGTTTGGTCTGTTAGCTCATCGAGCTTAGTTGACGAGCCGCTTATCGCGCCAGCTCATGAGTTAGTTTGACTCATTTACACCACTAATACACAGGAGTATAAGTGAGAAGAGAGCAAATTTTTTAATGTAAAAAAACTCGGAAAAAAAAATCTTACGGCTTGACTCAATCAAAATAATATGATATATATCTTCAATTACATACCTTCTCTATTCTTTTTAAATTGCTAATATGAAGTTATAAAATTTTGGTTAAGTTATAAAAAATAGACAATAACAATGCAAGCTATAACAGTCAAAAGACAATAGTTAGACAATAATGATTGTTGGTACTTGCTGACGAATAATGGTGATCGATGATGATTGTTATTGCTTACTACAAACTTTTATTCAACAATGTGAACTTAGCTCTTATCCTGCTTTCGCTCCAACAAGTCTTCATCTGGATGATTTTCCCACTCTATAAAATCACATCTCTTGTCATCAGAAACTTGTTATTGCTTATTCGATTCTTGGGACATCTACATTAGTTCCATCGGATTTAATCTTTGATGTAGTTCTTAATTTTTTTTATTCCTCTTCTCCCTTTGATGCCAAAAATAAGGTCATAGTGAGAGTTTTAGGAGGAGTATTTTGGTAAATTTTGTCAAAATCTCATAACACTCTATGTGACGGACGGACGTACGGACGGACGGTCTGCATTGATTCCCTCAAACAAAAATAGTTCATTTAGTTTTTACGTGTTAAAATGAACTTGAAAATAAGTGATATTGAGCTCGTTGAATTCTGCTCTTCGAGACCCTCGATTTTGCCATAAGCATTCTAAATTTTAAGAATATTTTACATTTCAATTAATACTTTAAAGCTTATAGTCATATTTGAAATGCTTGATCCAAGCTCATTTGAGCTCTTATCGAATCACTTTTAATGTCATGAAAACTTTTAATTTGCCAAAAAATATTTTATTTAAAAATATCATAATCTAAAAAACATAAATAATTAGGATATTTTCTTAAATAATATGTTGTCCACTATCATTAGGCTCTTATTATCATCGTTAAACATTATCATGATATCATAAGTGAAAAACATAATTAATTAGGACATTTTCTTAAGAAAAAAAAACATAATTAAAATATGTCATAATTAAAAAAAGCATAATATCATTAGGTTCATATTATCAAAACTTAAAATGATGTTTAGAGAGTGGGGACCCCAACCAATCAAGGCATTTTTAAAAAATAATTAAATAAATAAACGGAATATTAATTTATTATTCATAAAGTTAACATTGGGATCATTTTCTTAACTAATATGTTGGTGCATTTACAAGTGCCTTGAAGCATTGAAAGCTTGATAATAATGGAAATATATGAGTTGATATTATATTGTGAATTTATATTGTTGAGTGATAATTTGAAAAATAGATGAAAGAGAGCACTAATTTAATAACTAATTAGATTTTTTTCCATATATATATATATATATCACGCACTCACTCATCGTGACTATTTGGTTGGCATTTGAGCGGTCTGTTCTAAGTTTTATGAGGTCACGGGTTCAAGTCCGTCTGAATGCATTTACCTTGAACCGTGGGATCGAGAGGTTAGACACATGAGAGTGACTGAGGCTTCGTATCATAGCCTTCACTCGTTCTATTCAAAATTATATATAATTAATTAATTAATTAAAAATGTATGTTTGAGAGATGAGAGAGAGGGAGAGAGGGAGCTTCGAAAAAAAACGTGTTCAAAATTAGGGTTTAGCCAGGACCCCTATTTATTTAATATCTTCGGAATTGTTCGGTGGGGAAAAAAATCCGGTTTTTGGAGGGGGAGCCGTGGAGCTATTTGAATCACCGTTACCCTTTACCAAAATCAAAGAAGGCTTTCTCTCTCCTGTGGCGGCTCTCATCATCTCTCTCTCTCTCTTTCCTAGGGTTTTCTGTTCTTCTTCTCCACCCCTCTTTCTTCTATTCTTCCCTCTTCGGTTTCACTTTCGAATCATCATCTGCTTTTCACTCAGCTCGGCGTTTCGAGATCCAACCATGGCGGCCGTTGCTTCTGCTGCAGATCGTATGCTTTTCACCATGTTTTTATTATAGATTTTTTCTTTTTATAAATTTTTCCGTTTCAGTTCGGTTCCGTTTCGTTGGATCTGAATATTTCTTGAGCTGATTCGTTACTGTTCATTCGCGCGCTGGGATTTGGAGGGCTTAACTAGGGTTTACTTCAGATCAGAGATCCGGGCTTTTGAAATATTTTTATATTTATATTTATATTTTTTTTTTATTTCGCGCCTTTTTTATTCTCTTTCCGCGGTTTCTCTATATTACTAGAATTGGATATGCGATCTGAAATCTGGAAATTGCAATTATTGTTTTATTACTTAATTCGTTCTCTTCCACAGAAGCAACAGAATTGCTTCAGAAGCTGTCAATGGAATCCAAGAACAAAACGCATGAAGGTCATGAGGTATCCAAGAAGGTATCTTTTTCCTATAATTTGGATTTATTTGAGAATCAGAGTGATAATTTTATGTATTCATTTCTAACAATTATTGATTATATTACTCAGTCTTCTGGAATTCAGTATGGATCTTCAAATGGAGTTGAAGCACCTAAGGCTCAGATGCCACTATCAGAGCGTTCTGTAACTCCCGTGCTTCCTGAATATGTGGATCCTAATATTTGCTATCTTCCCAATGGATATCCCTCAACTGCTTATTACTATGGAGGTGATTAAATTTTCTTCTTATAGTTTTATCTAAAATCAAATTTTTTGGAGAATTTACATTCATACCGCATAATGTTTATGTATTTATATCTAATAGTTAAAGTTTGGCTTTTGCGCTTTTAAGACTTTGATGGGATAAACCTATGCATGAAAAAGTGTACTTCACTGTTAAAAAGTAATGGTGGTATTATTTTCTGTGATATTAAAGATTTGAGGGTTATGAGTGTAAATGTGAAAGTTTATGAGTTAGACATGTAAATACAGAAGAATTGTGTGGCATGTACTTAGAGGCCACAAGGTTTTATTGGTTTTTAGTTGTTCTCCACTTTTGTTTTTATCATATTTGTCACTTAAAATTATTGATATTTATTGATTTATTATTCAATTTTTTTTTTTACTTATTAGTGCTATGTCACTTGAGCTGCTGTTTTAGTTTCTTCAGTTTCTTCAGCTTATCTTGTCATTTGGGATTTCATAACATTTCACTTGGCTGTCTATTGCAGCTTATGATGGTTCAGTGAACGAATGGGATTATTCTCGATATGCGGAAGGAGTCGAGGTGCCACATGTAAGATATTTTACTATTTAGATTTATATTTATACCGGTCTGGCGATGAACCGACTATGTTTTTCATTATTCTCGACAAAAAATTCATGCATTTTTTATGATTCATCGATGTCATCTTCTCACATGTTATTTTTAATGCTTATGTAACAATTTCACATCTCTTCAACATATTATTGTTTTATTGGTATTTGCGATATTTTAACGTGTTAATATACTTTTTAATGTTTATTTTAACTCGGTAATATAGAAGTAGGAGTGTTAAATTGGGTTCACTGATCTATTCTGAAAATGCGTGATCTGATTATATTCAACTCTTGGTTATTATGATACACAAAACAATTGAGCCGAGATTTGACTAGATAAATAAAAATAGAAATAAATTTATAATCCACTCAGTTTTTATTAAAAAAAGGTGAATAGTTAAATAAATGTATTTTCTCGGTTAACTCGAAATCCGACAGAGCTTGAACTCGACTCCATTTATTTTGGATCACTTAAGCTGACCCTAACCCAGTGCCAAATTTTATATGAATAGACTTGAACCCAAAATTTAGATATTATGTTTGAGTTAGTTTTTGTATTCGTTCCAATATTAACACTTCTATATTTAAGTCTAGTAAGAAAAAAGGTAATTTACATATATCTGCACAATTCTTACATATGCACTCATCTAACTCCTAAACTTTTATATTTACATTTATTTCATTATAGAGTCACAAACATATGCATGAAAATGTATATTTTTTTTAAAGTAAAAGTGTTATGTACTTAAATGAGCTACTTTTTGAGGTGCTTTAACACGAATAATTAGGTTATGCTTTCCTTTTATAGTTTGATGTTTATTTCCTTGTCTAAAAACTAAAATTTAGGTTATGCTTTCCTTTTATAGTTTGATGTTTATTTCCTTGTCTAAAAACTAAAAATTACATTGCCGGTTTCATTNCTTATGCTTTCCTTTTATAGTTTGATGTTTATTTCCTTGTCTAAAAACTAAAAATTACATTGCCGGTTTCATTCGTACTTTTCAGGGAGTTTATGGTGATATGTATCACCACGGATACGGATATGCACCTTATGCCGCCTATCATCANGTTATGCTTTCCTTTTATAGTTTGATGTTTATTTCCTTGTCTGAAAACTAAAAATTACATTGCCGGTTTCATTCCTACTTTTCAGGGAGTTTATGGTGATATGTATCACCACGGATACGGATATGCACCTTATGCCGCCTATCATCACTCTTCCGGCTCTCCTATTCCATCTTTGGGTCACGAGAGCCATATATATGGCGCACAACACTACCCATACCTTTCTCCGTATACCCAGCCGCAAGCAGCCATGAACGGAACTTACTCTTCCAACAACTCCAGTCCTCCGACAGATATTAACTCAGCCGCCATGGGGGATAAACCCCCCGTCACTGTTGAACCCATCAAATCTAACGGGAACAAGGAGTACGTGCCTCTAAAACAAAGCCCGCAAAATTCTCCTTTGACGTCTAACGGTATGTACAGCAGAGGTTTTTCGGTTGGCGGACTCCCCTCTTCTGGTTACCAGGACCCAAGGTTTGGTTATGATGGCGTTCGATCGCCAGTTCCGTGGTTTNCTCTCCTTTGACGTCTAACGGTATGTACAGCAGAGGTTTTTCGGTTAGTGGACTCCCCTCTTCTGGTTACCAGGACCCAAGGTTTGGTTATGATGGCGTTCGATCGCCCGTTCCGTGGTTTNCAATTTAAATATTGAATACATAAATACAAAAAGAATTATGTTGGTATGTAAGAAAAACCAAAATAATAAGTAAAAAAAACAGAAATAAATAATTATGAATGTGATAATTTTTGTTGGTACCGAAAAATATCTTATAAAATGTGGTAATAATAGTAAATTAAAGCTAATAGTGATTATATATATATATATATAGGTGTGTGTGTGTGTGTGTGTGGATACATACATATGCATGTATGTATGTACATAGATATATAGATAAATATGCATGCATATATGTCATAAATATACATACATACATACATACATATCTGTGTGTGTGTGCGCGCGCGAGCGTCTAGATATATATATATATATATATATATATATATATAAAAATATATAT
>JXCR01146359.1:132978-144698 GCA_002079205.1 Phalaenopsis hybrid cultivar
CCAAATGGAGAACCAATTTAAGAGCCTTGAAGAGGGGCTAACTGCTCTAATTGAAATAGAAGGAGATCGAAAGAGAGGAGCACGATGAAGAAGGCATTTAACATCAAGAGCTTCCCAAGGGTGGGGTATGGCTATGATCGAAAGAGCGAGTTTCACCCTAAACACATGGGACGAAATGCCACAGAGAGGAAGTTGAGGTGGCAATGCAAGGGTTAAAAAACTAAAGATGTTGATCTTTGAAGGGGAAGATACATACGAGTGGAGCGATACTTTGCAATAAATGAATTAACTGAAAAAGAAAATCTCATGACGGCAGAGTTATGTTTGGAGAAAAAAACCCTAGCATGATTTCAGTGGATGGAGGCAAATTACCTGATTCGTTCGTGGGAGGAGTTTAAGGAATTTTTGTTGGAATCTTTCCAGGCCATTCGGGAAGGAGACCCACATAAGCAATTCTATGTTTTGACTAAGGAGAGAACGATAACGAAATATAGTGAGATGTTCAAGCTATTGTAGGTGCAACTAAGGGGTATTTCAACGATAGGACTGGAGGGGAACTTCTTGAAGGACCAAAAGCCCAACATCCAAGCAGCCCTCCAACCATTGAGACCACGGGGATTTAGGAAGATGATGGAGCTCGCCCAGATAGTGGAAGACAAAAAACAGAAAAAAAAGATGAGCAAAGGCAGAACTATGAGAAAATTTTACAAGAGCCCCTTGATGGCCATAACACTAAGAACCCAGATGTCATTTCAAAAGAGGCGCCAATAGAGAGGAATACAGGGACCCATCCAGGATAAGAGAGCAAGCGGATTTTGTTTCTGATATGATGAGAAGTATCCCCTAGGCCACCANGCCTATTAAAAAATTACTTATACAGAATCCTCTTTTAAGAGTATGATAGAAGTTAAGGGTCGAATTGGCAAAAAAATGGAGTTCTTTTAAGAGCATTATTAAAAAAGCATAATAATTTTATCAAATGAAGAAATAACTTGTTCTAAAACGGAAAGCAACAAGAAAATTTTCTCAAACAAGCCTTAAATCTAAACATATCAACAAAAATCTACATAAATTAGCAACAATGGCATAAATTTGACAGACATCTTACCTTTTCTTCATCCAAATCATGGAAATATGAAGCATGATCTCTTGGTATAATCCAAACCTCAAAAGGAAATGTTGAAGCAAAAGGAACAATAGCTGAAAAATGGTTAGACTCATTAATCAAAATGTCCTCACTTTGAGCCTCACAAAGGCCACATTTTCCGGACTTATCAAAATGCTCCTTCAGGCTATCAAACCTAGCAGATACAGTAGGAGGAACAAATGGAAGGCCAATAATCTGACTGTGTGAATGAGTCATGGATGCTCCAGCTGATGCACCATAGTTTTTGAATACCTTCAAGCACAAAGAAAATGCATCAGCCATTGTCATGCTAAAACTAGGAAAGAAAAAGCATGTACCAAACCAAAGAACATATTAAATTATGGGAAATTTACATACATAGCACACAATTCTTATGTATGTGTATATCTCACACCTAAGCTTTCATATTTAAATATATATAGCACTATGGTGCTTTAAATAATAGTGTTATTTTGATGTGATATTAAAGATATGAGTGCTATGTGCAAAGTTTAGGGGTGAGATATGTAAATACATAAGAATCGTGTGCTATGTATGTAAATACCCATAGAATTATTGCACCCAGGTATATCATAGAGTACATATAACTGCTATACTGCAAAGCTAAAACGCAAGAAACTTTTTTTTTTGGAAGATGAAATGCAGATGGGATAAAAAAGAAGTTAAAAGAATTAGAACATAGTCCACATTCAAACTTTAGTTGGCTACACATTCAACATAAGCAAAATCTCCTAAACCATATCTGTTATAATAAAGTTATCTATAAAGCACGGACACCAATACGAGACAAGGATACTACATAACATGAATATGGATACAGCAAAACATCATAAGTGTAAGGCTTAGGGTATATAAACTATTTATAAATTGCTAATATAAAATATATAACTAAAACATCTAATAATAGTTTTTCCTATTAAAAAAATCAATGATGAAGCATAATTTCATCAAATTCACATAAAAAAGCTTAACAAAAAACAAAAGAAAAACAAACATTATTGAATACAATTAAATTGCAAATTTTTATGATGTGCACTAACTGTCATTTGACAATAACACGCTAACATTAGCATACATTAATCATTGTTGCATATATTTTTAAAACCAAAATCCTCAACAAAATAGCAAAAATCCTAAAAAAGAGTATCATGAATGCTCTCTTCAAGATAAACAGATAAAATATGAGCATAATGTTGAAAAATATATTTGGAGAGGTAAAAATTGCTTGATCTCTTTATTCACATGCAGGGTACATATATATATAGGGAATCCAATCGCTCCTAATTTACAACTAAAATAGATCTAGCATATATTAGGAAAGGAAATANGATGACTATATATAACATTTACTAAAACTTGAATCAAAACTAATTCAAAACAAATCAAAATAAATTAAACTCAATCCAATAAAATTAATAAAACAGCATGAAACCAAATCAAACCTTGAATAAAACTAATTCAACATAAGAACTTCGAACTTAAATGAATCTAGCTTGAACATTGAACCAATGTGAAATGAAATAATCTAATCCAATTCAACTTAACTTGAATTTGAAACAATTTAAACTAAATTGAACTAAATTAAGACAACATAAAAGTAACTTAAATTAAATCGAACTTGAACTAAACTAAGTTTAATGAACATCAAACTAAATCAATTTGAGCGTAAACTTCAACTTAATTTAAAATTTAAACTAAATCAAATTAGTATAAGTCAATTAATTAAATTTTCATTAACTTAATTAAAACTAAATATTTAACTCAAATTAAGTTAATTAATTAATCTTAACAAACTTAATTAACCTTAATTTAAACCAAACACAAATTAAACTAAACCAAATGAGCTCCAAATCTCTAAAAAACAATCCAACCAATCAGATAAAAAAAAAGTCAAAACAAAACAAATCAAAATCAAAAAAAAGGTGATTAAATCGCCTTAGTTGTTTAAGGTGTTGTGTCTCACTCTCCCGAGTGAAGCGTCCACTTTGCTAAAACGAAGGAGTTATGAGTAGTGGACCTCCGGCTAGGTGAGCCACACTTTCATGACACTCTTTATAATATTAAATTAAAGTGAAACATAAACTAAAAATTTGAAATTAAAACACTTTGCAGAACACTTAAATAACTTAAACTGAAAAAATCAAAAGATTTTTTTGATGTGAAAACTATCTATGTCATTCAACATATGGGTTTAAATAGGTGTTATAATGTTTAACAAATAGACACAATAAAACCCTCCAATTACACATACCTCAAAACAATCCCCCTTATAATGAGCGAAAGATATTCACTAAGCTCATATTGTCACATAATCTAGCTAAATCCACTGAAAGTCAAGCCACCTGCTCTCCAATAGCTATATAACTTAATTCCAACAATCCATTATTCAACTTCTCCTTGATGAAGAATCTATCAAACTCCACAATTTTAGTTATGTCCTGTTGCAATGGGTTGTCAGCAATGTCAATTGTCGATTTATTTTCACACCAGAACTTCATTTGAGTTCCCTGATCCACTTTGAGTTCAACTAACAAGGCTTCAACTACATCATCTCAGTAACTCTTAATGTCATGGCCTTATATTTTAACTCTGTTGTTGATCTTGCTACAACTGATTGTTTCTTGCTCTTTCACGAGACCAAGCTTCCACCTACAAACATGCAATATTCATACATGAATCTTCTGTATCATCACAATTTGCCCAGTCAGAATCACAATAACCCTAAATATTTACATGTCTATTCTTCCTAAATATCAACTCTTTTCCTGGTGCACTGTGCAGATCCTCAAAATCTGATACACTGCATCCATATAACCCTTCCTCGGACCATGCATTTAGCGACTCACCACACTTTTACTACAAAAGTGATATCGAGTCGAGTGTGGCACATATAGATCAGGCGGCCCACCAGCCTCTTGTACCTATCAAGATCAACCAATTCATCTGCCTCTATACTGAGCTTGACCTATTGATCAATTGGAGAGACTGCAGGTTCGCAAACCCGCATACATGTCTCGGTTAGAAGATCCCTCACATACTTTATTTAGGATAGAATCATCCACTCAGGCCCATGAGCTACTTCAATCTCAAGAAAGTATCTGAGCTGTCCTAGATCCATTACCTCAATTTACTTCCCTAATCTTCCTTTCAGTTGGGCAATTTCTGTCTCATAATCACCAGTGTTAATTATATCAACCACATACACAACAAGTATGGTAGTGCAACCTTCATATTGCCGAAAGAACATCGTGTGGTCTGCATTGATCTGTTGATATCCCATGTCAAAACATCATTCTAAAATTATCAAACAAGGCTCGAGGAGATTGCTTCAAGCCATACAGTGACTTCCAGAACCTACACATCTTGCCTACAGTCTGGGATATACTGAATCCCGGGGCTATCTCCATATATGCCTCCTCCAGTAGCTCCCCATGAAGAAAAAGCATTCTTAACATCCAATTGATGGAGTCTACATCCACTATTCATCGTCAGAGAAGTCAGTGTTCTCACCGTGCTCATTTTTGCAACTGGTGCAAGGATTTCATCGCAGTCAATGTCATAAGTCTGACTGTACCCTTTTGTCATTAGTCGTGTTTTATACC
The DNA here is from genome assembly GCA_002079205.1 of Phalaenopsis hybrid cultivar. Classification (NCBI taxonomy): domain Eukaryota; kingdom Viridiplantae; phylum Streptophyta; class Magnoliopsida; order Asparagales; family Orchidaceae; genus Phalaenopsis; species Phalaenopsis hybrid cultivar. Next base: position 137,728 of record JXCR01146359.1, read on the forward strand.
TTTCCGTCTTCCCTTCTTGCTTTACCGTGAAGATCTACTTGCAGTCAACTGTCTTCTTCCCTGTTGGTAGTGGTATAATCTCCCATTTTCGGTTTTTATCAAGGACTCCACACTCTTCATGCATCGCCGCTTTCCACTTGGGATCCTCTTTAGCAACCTGCCAAGTCTTAGTTATAGAGATAGAATCCAATGATGCAAAAAATGCTCCATGCAAAGGTGAGATATTAGAATAAGAAAAAAAGTTCGCAACGTCAAGTCCCCCCCCACAAGACAATCAGGAGAAATATTTTGTTTTAGCAATATTATGTTTTAGTTGTCTATTAGAATGAAAGGGTGGTTATATTTTAAAATTATTAGAGATATTATAGTCTTTAATATTTAAAAAAGCTACAGCTAATACTGTTAAAAAGAAAAAAAAAATTATCCAAATAGAAGTCTAACTTTAGCAACCACAACTTTATACCACTATTACTTTAAATTGCTTTTAAAAGAACTTTTATGAAAGGAGAAGCTCCCCCAAACAAGGCATTAAATTTAAGAAAGAATATGGTTTCATCTTCTAAGCTTAGTCTAATTCAAGAAAACAAATATTGTCTTAAATTCCCAAGTTTTTTTATGGTGAACAAAATTAATTAACCTTCAAAGGAGTACNAATACCCATAGAATTATTGCACCCAGGTATATCATAGAGTACATATAACTGCTATACTGCAAAGCTAAAACGCAAGAAACTTTTTTTTTTGGAAGATGAAATGCAGATGGGATAAAAAAGAAGTTAAAAGAATTAGAACATAGTCCACATTCNATAATATGCACAATATCAAGGTTGGATATAAAATTTTTGTAGGCTAAGGATAGCTTCTCATAAACTATATACTCCTAAACTGTGTATCTAATACAACTTTCTTTGTCATAAGCACTAGAATAGGAAGAAGATGACTCATGAGCATTAACCCTCACCTGAAATTTTAGATAAATATGGACTCAGGTTTTGGTTGGAATGTTTATATCTTTGCAACCTGTCTTTCACTTTCCTCAAGTTTTTTCATCCTCCTACTGTACGCAAGAAATTTTTGTTGAAGACTTCAGGTTGAGTTGGTTGGAGATCCTCAACAAGAGTAAGAGAGTCAGGTGGAAAAGTAAGAAAGGTAGGTGGGGTTGCCATGTAGGTGTCATAAAGTGCATCCCAAAATTGATGTCATTTGAACTCTCCTCCAAATATTTGATTTGGGATATTATGATTGATTTTCAAAAAATGACATTCACGAGTTGGAATATTTTTTGGTATCTGGAGAGCAATACTTATACATTTTTTTGTTGGAGGCATACCCAATGAAACTTCACTAGATGGATTTTGGATCAACATTTTAAGTGTTTTGGTTGGTGAATGCGGACAAAGAGAACCAAATATTTTTTGATGAAGATTGAATCAGAAAGCTCTAACATGAGAGTATTTTTTTCCATCAAAACATGGAGGGGCTTTGAATCCAAGAACCCTTCTTGGCATTCTATTAATAAGATAGGTGGTTGCGAACATAACATCTTCCCAAAAAAACTTTTGGGACAAAGTGAGAAAGCAATATAAACCTAGATACCTCAAGGATATATTTTATTTTTCCTTCAGCTGTCTCATTTTATTGTGGAACCTGAAAAGAAAAACTCACATGAATAATATCATTATTTACAAGGAAGGGTCCAATGATAGAGTTGAGATATTCTTTTGCATTATCAATTTTGAAAATCTGAGTTTTGCATTGGAAGTGAGTGTAAATCATAAATCATGACATAGAAATACTAAAAAATTTGTGTAATTTCAGATTTCTCCTTCACAAGAAATATTCAACTGGTTATAGTGTGATCGTCAATAAATGATGCAAACAATCTAAGTCTGTCAATGGTTCTTAATTTTAAAGGCCCCCAAATATCACTATGAATGGTAATAAAAAGATATGAGGGTTTGCACAAACAGATGTTATACATGACGGGTATGTTTAGCCAATCGATAGGTTTCACACTGATATAACTCAGGCTTCTTGTTAATAAAAGTATGGGTATACAACTTTATAATATAAGAAAAACTGGGATGTCATAGACGACAATGTCATAATAAAACATGGCTTTCTACAAACTTAGACACAACAGACTTGGGATCATGAGAAGGGGATAATGGAGAAAAGGGTGTAAAGGGAATAGTTCTTCTTAAGCAGATATAGATCTTGATACAATTCAACACTGTCAATCACCTTTCCCGAATCCACCACTTGAAATTCATAAGAGTTAGAATGGGATTATTAACACAATTTGGGTCATGAACAAGCTAGTTAATTGAAAGTAAATTGCAATCTACTTGGGAAACATATAACACTAATGAAAGTTGAATAGTTTTGGAGATGTTCACGTCTCCTTTCCTAACAATTTTGGAACGGATCCGTTGGTAAGTCCAACAAATTTGAGTTTGGTGATCTCTTGGTAGTTGATAAGAGCATGAATGTGCCAACTCATATGATCAGAAGTACCTGAATTTATTGTCCATGGTCGAAATCTTCCATTGTTAGCAAGATAGGAGGATATGATATATTGGTGTATCATCAAGCTAGTAGGCTTTGGAGTAGAACTAGACGTCTTCATTTTGTACTTTGTTATAAATCATATGCATGTTTAGGGCCGGAACATTTCCTTGTTGCTACAAGCTGCAGAATTCTTGGTTGCTTCCTGTCGCAGGAGCGAAGGAATGCCTGGAAATCCATAGAGGTTTGATTGCTCGGGAAGGACCAGTTGGGTTGTCATGGAGAAGGCAGGAAGGCTGGCTACTACCTGCGGCTGCCCTGGTGGAAGATAGAGGAGACAGGAAGGCTGCAGAGAAGCCTACAAGAAAGTTTGCAATAAAGCCTGCAAACTAGCTAGAGGTTGCAAAAAAAATTTTGACGTCGACAGCTGCAGGGAGAAGCTCTGGTAAAGGGACTGTTGCAGGGAGGTGAATTTGTTACAGATACGAGAATTGGTTTTATTTCGGCTACTGTTGTAAAAAGATTCTGTCGGAGAAGGGCCTAAAACCAGGATAATGTAGAATGTAGGGAGAATCTGGTGGCATGAACTAAGCAGATGGAATTCTATAGAAAGAATTCTCGTGTTGAAAAAGGAGGGCTCTGGAGGGGGGCCAGCATACAAGCCAAAGGGATTCCAAAGGAGGGCCTACAATAGGAGAATTTCGAGTGTAGAATACAGATCAAGGCCAACCTAAGTACTCTGACCGCAAGGAGGAATCTGAGGAGGGCCGACAGATGATGGATATCTTGGGCAACAGAAGAATCCGGTGGATGAGATATAGGAGGTACTGCAGATAAGGACTATCGTTTGATTCAAACAGACAAGCGCTAGCTTTCCAGGCGAGCGACATAACTGGTCGAGAGGTGCAGGCAACTCGGATAGTGCGATCCAGGAGAGCAGACAACTCAGATGATGCGATCCAAGAAAGCAGTCATGCGATCCGGACTTGTCCTAATCCGTAGGTGAGGTCGTTCAAAGGGAAGGAAGCGCACGGTCACCCTCTTCAACATCATATATGAAAGAGATGATGATATGTTCAAACAGAGAAAGATAGGGTTCAATTAGGAAACAACATTCAAACCATACTCTGATAATATGTTGAAAAACATATTTGGAGAAGAAAAAATTGCCTGATCTCTTTATCCACGTACAAGGTACACGTATATAGGGAATCCAATCCCTCATAATTTATAGACTAACCAAATATATCCAACCTAAATTACAAAAGAAATTAATCTGAAATAAAAAATAAAGAAACATAGATAGAAAATGATTAAACACAAATCAAGATTTCTTAAATTGGTCTCCAATCAAATCTCCCAAATTATCTTGGATAGCCGGTCGGTCCTGACCAAGAAAAAGACCCGAAACTTCTCAAGTTTCCACACATATTGATGAAGCATCATTAATTAAGCCTAGCACTAATGCACTCACTTCAATAGCACCTTCAACACAAAAAAAAAATATATAGCTTCCAAAGCCAGCTCATCAAGTGAGGTATTAGCAATCTGAATCATCCATTATGGTTAATGTATCCCCACCATTGTAGCTTGGTATCTCTTTGAAAACACTGCAGTCATATCCTTGATAAAAAGAAAAAATTGCTACACAAATACCAAATCTTCACCCTACTAAGAAATCTTGTTTTCCAAGAGTGAATTCATAAGAGAATATGTACTTCAACATCTTTTGCCATATGATGAGGAACATATTTGCATAAATAATTGAAAACCAAACTTTGTAGTTGTTGAGAGCAAACACCAAAAATCATCCACCAAGTCCCTCTATCAAAAGTCCCTTTAAAAGTTATGATCAACAATAGTACCACAAAGTTAAAATAAATTAGCCAACTCCAAATTAATGATTACTCACTCTTTAATAATTTGGAAAATCCTCTTCTCATTTGATATCTCCATATATTTATATGGAACAATATGATTTAACGCTTAACTTAACGAAGTGTGGTTATAATACCCAAGAACAAAATAAATCAAATAGTTGAAACTACAACTATTAATAACAAATAGGTAATAACATAAGATAAACTACCAAGAATTTTTATCTCTAGTAATGCTTATGAAATGGAATGACAACTAAATAAAACATAGAAGCAAATTTTTCATATAATTGATATATAATATACAAATTAAATACACTTTCAATACTATCTTTGCTCTAGATATCCTCCAGTTTTTTAATTTACAAACCTCTAACCTACATAAACTCCAAGTAGATTGTATGACATTTGTTGGTTGGAGCCACATGACCTAGAAGAAGAAGAACCTTCTTAAAAGTGCCATTCATCTTCATTTGATTAGTCACTTTATTAATTGTTGCAATTCTTCAGGTTGTATAAATAATTGAATGCCTCCTAGGAATTTTCAACGCAAGTGACTTCTAATGCTAGAATATATTGACTTGCACATTTTTAAATAACAAAAATATATCACTCCTATTATGCCTAATTTGATAACATACATCAAAAAAATTTATTTTCAAGCTCTATGAGATTATTATCAGCTATGTTGGTAAATAATTAAGAAGACTTAATTTGTCGCCAATGAATAAAAATCCTAAAACCATATTATAAGAAACCAACATCCTATTTATAAAACTTAATATAAAATAATTTGACATGAAAAAACAATAAATTCAAACAAAACAATATAAAATTGAATTTGCAGTTACAAAAGGTAATTCAATAACTTGAAACTATTAATATTTAGCCATAATGTGGTTTTAACCAACAATCATGGAGAAATAACCTACTCCTCTAACCAATGAGACACAAATCCTTTCATATAGATTGAAAAACTGTGAGGATTGGGAATTACTAATACGAACAAAAAGAACTTTAGGATTGTGAGAGAATCAGTTATGAACATCAAAGCTAAGTGCAGGAGCTTGTAAGTTTATAACAAGAGACTTGAATACAAGTCAATCCATGGAATTAAAATAAAGGAAGATTCACAAGCATACCACACAATTTTTATGTATTTACATATCTAAATCCCAAACTTTAATTTTACATATATATCATTTACCTATGCATGAAAAAGTGTACTTCACATTTTAAAAGTTAAAATATTGGTATTTTTTATATGATATGAAAGATCCATGGAATAAATATAAAAATCAAAGTTTAATTGTTAGATATGTAATTACATAAGAATTGGGTGGCATATATTTAAACGTCCTTTAAAAAAGGGGAATATTTACATAAGACAAAATTCTTATGCATTTACACATCTAACACCTATACATTCATATTTGCATGCATATCACTTAAATTTTTAACATCAAATAAAAAATACAGCCTTCAGTACCTTTTTAAAAGTGAAATACAATTTTTCATGCATAGGCTAATGACAACAAGGTGTCCTGCAAGTGTAAATATCAAACTTCAGCCATTAAATATGTAAATACATAAGAATTGTGTGGTATGTATGTAAAATTCAAAAAAAAAAAGGTAAAAAACCTCAAACGTATCCCTTATGTGTTCCGCTCATGTTGTCCCTAAATTCATTCTTATCTAACCCTGCTTTCGAATTGAAGTTCCCCCCAACAACTTTCATGGGATGTAAAAGGTGAGACACTAAAAGTCCAATTATGACATAGACATGTAAAGCAATTTGAAGAATTTGTGCTCCATAAAAATTCAAATGCTGCATCTCTTCACTTCATTAGTTTTAGCTGAAAAGATATATAACAAGTTTCAAAATCATATTAAGTAAGACATAGATGAATGCAAGCCTTACTAATTGGGACTAAAACAAGCATTTTTATTCCTATAAATACGGCTATTCATGATTTTTTTTCCTCCAATTCATTATCTCGATAGATTCCCTCCTCCCTCACTCTAATTTCAGCTAGAGTAGCAGCTTCAAAACCATGAGCATCTCACTCCAAGAGAACATACTCACCTGCACATACTCTAATAACCCATTCTTCGCCAACTGGCACACCCGCTCCCGGTACGATACCACCACCTCGCCGACCTCCGCCTGAGAAAGATCTGGAAGATGAACGCCGTGAAAAGGCGTCTCGATCACCACGTCATGGATCCCAAACCCGATCACAGCGCCTTCGCCAAGGTCCGACGGCTCGAGTTCGCGGCGGAGAGCAGGGTATAGGTTTTCGATGACGCGGATCTTCCACTGATCGGTTTCGTGAGGAATTCGAAAGATCTCCGGGGCGCATTCATGCTCCCGGCCGCGGCAGAAGGGGCAGGAGGGAGTGCTATAATTAGGGTTAGGGTTTGGAGATTTGTTGGGGGAGTGGGATTTGAAATCGGAGGGGCGGCGAGATCTCGCCGGCGAGAAGATGACTGAGCGATTGAAAACAACGTCTCTCCGGATCTCCGGAAAGCGAGGGGGAGCCGACGACATTTTTGGCTGCGCGGATTTAGGATTTATCAAATTCGG
>JXCR01146359.1:152634-186963 GCA_002079205.1 Phalaenopsis hybrid cultivar
TATATACATATATATATAAACTTGATGAGTAGTATTTCGAGCTAAAACGAGCCGAACACGAACGAACACATCTTAGTTCGTGTTCGGCTCGTTAACTTATCGAACAAAATTAATGAGTCGAACACGAGCTTTTTAACGAGCTGAACACGAGCTGTTCGTGAACAACGAGCCGTTTTAACAGCCCTAATGAAGTTCATGTCATGAAAACTTTTAATTTGCCAAAATTTATTTTATTTAATAAATATCATAATTTAAAAAACATTAATTTATTATTCATATAGTTAACATTGAGGTCAATTTCTTAACTAATATGTTGGTGCATTAGTAAGTGCCTTGAAGCATTGAAAGCTTGATAATAACGAAAAATATGAGTTGATACTATATTGTGAATTTCTATAGTTGAGTGATAATTTGAAAAATAGATGAAAGAGAGCGCTATTTTAATAAATAATTAGAATTTTTTTTCATATATATATGTGTGTGTGTTTGCGTCACTCATCGTGACTATTTGGTTGGCATCTGAGCGGTCTGTTCTAAGTTTCATGAGGTCACGGGTTCAAGCATGTCTGAATGCATTTACCTTGAACCGTGGGATCGAGAGGTTAGACACACGAGAGTGACTGAGGCTTTGTATCATAGCCTTCACCCATTCTATTCAAAATTATAATTAATTAATTAATTAATTAATTAAAAATTTATGTTTGAGAAATGGAGAGAGGGAGAGAGGGAGAGAGGGAGAGAGGGAGAGAGCCCCGAAATAAAACGTGTTCAAAATTAGGGTTTAGCCAGGACCCCTATTTATTTAATATCTTCGGAATTGTTCGGTGGGGAAAAAAATCCGGTTTTTGGAGGGGGAGCCGTGGAGCTATTTGAATCACCGTTACCCTTTACCAAAATCAAAGAAGGCTTTCTCTCTCCTGTGGCGGCTCTCATCATCTCTCTCTCTCTCTTTCCTAGGGTTTTCTGTTCTTCTTCTCCACCCCTCTTTCTTCTATTCTTCCCTCTTCGGTTTCACTTTCGAATCATCATCTGCTTTTCACTCAGCTCGGCGTTTCGAGATCCAACCATGGCGGCCGTTGCTTCTGCTGCAGATCGTATGCTTTTCACCATGTTTTTATTATAGATTTTTTCTTTTTATAAATTTTTCCGTTTCAGTTCGGTTCCGTTTCGTTGGATCTGAATATTTCTTGAGCTGATTCGTTACTGTTCATTCGCGCGCTGGGATTTGGAGGGCTTAACTAGGGTTTACTTCAGATCAGAGATCCGGGCTTTTGAAATATTTTTATATTTATATTTATATTTTTTTTTTATTTCGCGCCTTTTTTATTCTCTTTCCGCGGTTTCTCTATATTACTAGAATTGGATATGCGATCTGAAATCTGGAAATTGCAATTATTGTTTTATTACTTAATTCGTTCTCTTCCACAGAAGCAACAGAATTGCTTCAGAAGCTGTCAATGGAATCCAAGAACAAAACGCATGAAGGTCATGAGGTATCCAAGAAGGTATCTTTTTCCTATAATTTGGATTTATTTGAGAATCAGAGTGATAATTTTATGTATTCATTTCTAACAATTATTGATTATATTACTCAGTCTTCTGGAATTCAGTATGGATCTTCAAATGGAGTTGAAGCACCTAAGGCTCAGATGCCACTATCAGAGCGTTCTGTAACTCCCGTGCTTCCTGAATATGTGGATCCTAATATTTGCTATCTTCCCAATGGATATCCCTCAACTGCTTATTACTATGGAGGTGATTAAATTTTCTTCTTATAGTTTTATCTAAAATCAAATTTTTTGGAGAATTTACATTCATACCGCATAATGTTTATGTATTTATATCTAATAGTTAAAGTTTGGCTTTTGCGCTTTTAAGACTTTGATGGGATAAACCTATGCATGAAAAAGTGTACTTCACTGTTAAAAAGTAATGGTGGTATTATTTTCTGTGATATTAAAGATTTGAGGGTTATGAGTGTAAATGTGAAAGTTTATGAGTTAGACATGTAAATACAGAAGAATTGTGTGGCATGTACTTAGAGGCCACAAGGTTTTATTGGTTTTTAGTTGTTCTCCACTTTTGTTTTTATCATATTTGTCACTTAAAATTATTGATATTTATTGATTTATTATTCAATTTTTTTTTTTACTTATTAGTGCTATGTCACTTGAGCTGCTGTTTTAGTTTCTTCAGTTTCTTCAGCTTATCTTGTCATTTGGGATTTCATAACATTTCACTTGGCTGTCTATTGCAGCTTATGATGGTTCAGTGAACGAATGGGATTATTCTCGATATGCGGAAGGAGTCGAGGTGCCACATGTAAGATATTTTACTATTTAGATTTATATTTATACCGGTCTGGCGATGAACCGACTATGTTTTTCATTATTCTCGACAAAAAATTCATGCATTTTTTATGATTCATCGATGTCATCTTCTCACATGTTATTTTTAATGCTTATGTAACAATTTCACATCTCTTCAACATATCATTGTTTTATTGGTATTTGCGATATTTTAACGTGTTAATATACTTTTTAATGTTTATTTTAACTCGGTAATATAGAAGTAGGAGTGTTAAATTGGGTTCACTGATCTATTCTGAAAATGCGTGATCTGATTATATTCAACTCTTGGTTATTATGATACACAAAACAATTGAGCCGAGATTTGACTAGATAAATAAAAATAGAAATAAATTTATAATCCACTCAGTTTTTATTAAAAAAAGGTGAATAGTTAAATAAATGTATTTTCTCGGTTAACTCGAAATCCGACAGAGCTTGAACTCGACTCCATTTATTTTGGATCACTTAAGCTGACCCTAACCCAGTGCCAAATTTTATATGAATAGACTTGAACCCAAAATTTAGATATTATGTTTGAGTTAGTTTTTGTATTCGTTCCAATATTAACACTTCTATATTTAAGTCTAGTAAGAAAAAAGGTAATTTACATATATCTGCACAATTCTTACATATGCACTCATCTAACTCCTAAACTTTTATATTTACATTTATTTCATTATAGAGTCACAAACATATGCATGAAAATGTATATTTTTTTTAAAGTAAAAGTGTTATGTACTTAAATGAGCTACTTTTTGAGGTGCTTTAACACGAAGAATTAGGTTATGCTTTCCTTTTATAGTTTGATGTTTATTTCCTTGTCTAAAAACTAAAAATTAGCTTATGCTTTCCTTTTATAGTTTGATGTTTATTTCCTTGTCTAAAAACTAAAAATTACATTGCCGGTTTCATTCGTACTTTTCAGGGAGTTTATGGTGATATGTATCACCACGGATACGGATATGCACCTTATGCCGCCTATCATCACTCTTCCGGCTCTCCTATTCCATCTTTGGGTCACGAGAGCCATATATATGGCGCACAACACTACCCATACCTTTCTCCGTATACCCAGCCGCAAGCAGCCATGAACGGAACTTACTCGTCCAACAACTCCAGTCCTCCGACAGATATTAACTCAGCCGCCATGGGGGATAAACCCCCCGTCGCTGTTGAACCCATCAAATCTAACGGGAACAAAGAGTACGTGCCTCTAAAACAAAGCCCGCAAAATTCTCCTTTGACGTCTAACGGTATGTACAGCAGAGGTTTTTCGGTTGGCGGACTCCCCTCTTCTGGTTACCAGGACCCAAGGTTTGGTTATGATGGCGTTCGATCGCCAGTTCCGTGGTTTGATGGACCTACTTTATCTGATCCTTATGCCAGATCGGCTACTCCCAATGCCGTATCTTCAGCTACACCGCATAATATTAATTTGGAATCACCTAGAAGTCAGAATGCACATTCGTTTCCTCAACTCATGGTATTTTATCCTGTAAATCATTTGTTTTTCTAACCAAAACATATCTACAAACACAATTCTTATGTATTTACATATCTCACACCTAAGCTTTCATGTTTACACACACAACCCTCAAACTTTTAATATCACATAGAGGATAGCACTATCACCACTGTAAAAGTGAAATACACCTTTTCGTGCATAGGTTTAAAACAACAAAGTGCTATGTAGGTCAATGTGAAAGTTTACGTGCGAGATATGTAAATATATAAGAATTGTGTGCTAGGTATGTATGTTTCTCTTTATAAATTGATTTTTGTGAACATCTTCTGTTCAAATTTTTCTTTAGGGGCATTTACATACATACCACACAATTCTTATGTATTTACATATCTAACACTTAAACTATCATATTTATATCTATACCACTTAAATCTATAAGATCAGACAAAAATATCACCATCACGATTACTTTAAAAGTGAAAGATACCTTTTAATGCAGAAGTCTATGCATCAAGGTGCTATATGTTTAAATGTCAAATTTTGGGTGTTAGATATGTAAATACATGAAAATTGAGTGGTATGTAAATTTCCCTTTTTGGGGGGCATTCACATGCTTACCACCCAATTCCTATGTATTTACATATCTAACACAAACTTAATTTTTACATTTATGCCACCTAAATATTTCATATCACATAAAAATGTTAATATTTTGACTTCTAAAATGTGAATTGCACTTATTCTTGCAAAAGATAGGTTGCATAAATTTAAAAAATGAAATTTAGGTGTTAAATATGTGAATACATAACAGTTGTATGTTATATATGTAAACTTCTACTTTTTTTAATGCGCATGACATGATCTTGATTTATTAACATCTAACTCATGTAATATTTGTTTTATTACAGGGCCTCAATGGTACTAGACCAACAACAGGTCATGGTATCATGAACAGGATGTACCCAGCCAATCAAATCTATGGACAGTGTGGTAATTCTTACCGGTCCGGTTTTGGGTTCGGATCGAATTTGTACGATTCTCATCTCAACGATCGATGGGGGATGTCGTCGTTTGACGGAAAATACAAGCCCAGAGGCCGCGGCAATGGCTTTTACGGTTACGGGAATGAGAATTTTGATGGATTAAGCGAGTTAAGCAGAGGACCGAGAGCAAATCGCTCGAAAAATTACAAGAGTCCTCTCTCTAATGTGACCTTAGCAACGAAAGGGCAGCCCCTCCCTACAAATGAAAGCATTGTGGATCCCAACAGAGAACAATACAACAGAGCGGATTTCTCCGATATGTACTCGGAGGCGAAGTTTTTTGTGATAAAATCGTATAGCGAAGACGATATTCACCGGAGTATAAAGTATAACGTGTGGGCCAGTACGCCGAATGGGAATAAGAAGCTCGATGCTGCATACAAGGAGGCGAAGGAGAAGGGAGTCGAATGCCCAGTGTTTCTATTTTTCTCCGTGAGAATCATTTTCGCTGTTTGGTTAAGATTTGAGTTATTTAAATTTTGGGGCATTTACATACATACCACATAATTCTTATATATTTACATGCATAACAACTTAATATTCATATTTACTTGTATACCACTCAATTCTTTAAAATCACACGAGCAATACCACCATAACTGTCTTATTTAGTAGTGAAATACACTTTTTCATGCATAGGTGTAAATTTCTAACTTTGGGTGTTAGATATGTAAATACATTGGAATTGTGTGGTATGTTTGTAAATTTCCCTTGCATTTTTTTACTTATGGTGATGGTTTGATTGGCTGAATGGCAGGTGAATACGAGTGGGCAGTTTGTCGGTGTCGCCGAGATGGTCGGACCTGTCGACTTTGATAAGACGGTCGATTACTGGCAGCAAGATAAGTGGAATGGTTGCTTTGATGTTAAGTGGCATATTGTGAATGATGTGCCAAACAATATTCTGAAGCACATAACAGTTGAGAGCAATGACAACAAACCTGTTACAAACAGTAGAGACACTCAGGAGGTGATTAAAAGTGTTTGGAAGATTTACATACATACCGCTCAATTCTTATGTATTTACATATTTAACACTTATGTATTTACAAATCTCACACCTAAACTTTCATGCTTACATACAATAGCACTTTGGTGCTTTAAAACGGTGCATGAAGAGGTGTATTTGATTTTTAGAAAAGTATTAATAGTGCTATTTTCTATGTGATATCAATGGTTTGAATGTTATGTGTGTAAATATGAAAGTTTGGGTCTGAGATATGTAAATACATAAGAATTGTGTGCCATGAATGTAAATACGTCTTTCAATTTTTACATACACATAAACTTGCCCATGTAAGAAAAAGTGCCTTTCACATTTTAAATAGTTAAAATTTAGGTGTTAGATATGTAAATTGATATAAATGGAGTGGTATGTATGTAAATCTTTTTTTTTTTTTTTTTTGNCCACTTAAATTTATAAGATCAGACAAAAATATCACCATCACGATTACGTTAAAAGTGAAAGATACCTTTTAATGCAGAAGTCTATGCATCAAGGGGCTATATGTTTAAATGTCAAATTTTGGGTGTTAGATATGTAAATACATGAAAATTGCGTGGTATGTAAATTTCCCTTTTTTGGGGGCATTCACATGCTTACCACCCAATTTCTAGGTATTTACATATCTAACACAAACTTACTTTTTACATTTATGCCACCTAAATATTTCATATCACATAAAAATGTTACTATTTTGACTTTTAAAACGTGAATTGCACTTATTCTTGCAAAAGATAGGTTGCATAAATTAAAAAAATGAAATTTAGGTGTTAAATATGTGAATACATAACAATTGTATGTTATATATGTAAACTTATACTTTTTTTAATGCTCATGACATGATCTTGATTTATTAACATGTAACTCATGTAATATTTGTTTTATTACAGGGCCTCAATGCTACTAGACCAACAACAGGTCATGGTATCATGANTTTTTTCTAAGCAAAACATATCTACATAGCACACAATTCTTATTTATTTACATATCTCACACCTAAGCTTTCATGTTTACACACACAACCCTCAAACTTTTAATATCACATAGAGGNAATGAAAGTTTGGGTCTGAGATATGTAAATACATAAGCATTGTGTGCCATGAATATAAATACCTCTTTCAATTTTTGCACATACCAACTTGCCCATGCAAGAAAAAGTGCCTTTCACATTTTAAATGTTAAAATGGTGTGATAGTTTTGTGATGCGGTATGAGAGTCATGGGTGATTTTTTTATNTATGAAAGTTTGGGTGTGAGATATGTAAATACATAAGAATTGTGTGCCATGAATGTAAATACCTCTTTCAATTTTTACATACATTCCAACTTGCCCATTCAAGAAAAAGTGCCATTCACATTTTAAATGTTAAAATGGTGTGATAGTTTTGTGATGCGGTATGAGAGTCATGGGTGATTTTTTTATAAGAGTTAAAGTTTAGGTGTTAGATATGTAAATTGATAAGAATGGAGTGGTATGAATGTAAATCTTTTTTTTTTTTTTTTTTGCTTGAAAAATATCTTTTATTATGAATTTTTTATTCTTGCTGCAGGTGAAGCTTGAGCAAGGTGTTCAGATGCTTAAGATTTTTAAGGAGCATGTGAGCAAAACATCCATTTTGGATGATTTTTCGTTCTATGAGTCTCGGCAGAAGATGATGCAGGAGAGGAGATCCAGACAGCAGCAGCTGGTCAGGCCGGTATGATTTGATTTTCGTCGTATTCAATTTCCGATCTTCTTTATCCCTAATCGAAAAGTGTCTCTTTTATTGGTCGTTGGAGTTATCTATCTTGATTACTTAATTGAGCTCGAGTTTGAGTTCAATTCTACGAGTTTGAGCTGGTATAGAATCATGCCCGTCATTTGTTATGAAGGAGAGAAAATAAATCTGATTCCAGTAGCTATTATGGTGAAATCATGGATAAAAAGGAGTGATTTTTTTTTTAATGATAAAAAAATTGGAAGATTTATATACGTACCGCTGAATTCTTTATGTATTTACATATCTAACACCAAAATTTCAATTTTTACAAACTTACTACTTTGCCTGTAGGGCTGTCAATTTGGCTCGTTGTTCGTGAACAGCTCGTGTTCGGTTCGTTAAGCAGCTCGTGTTCGGCTCGTTCTTTAAGCCTAACGAGCCGAACACGAATTAATTTTTAAGCTCGAAATGTAAAAGAGCCGAACATGAACAATAATTTGTTCGCTCGTGTTTAGGTGTAGATATGTAAATACTTGCTAATCGGGTGTGTGGCGAGTGTATGTAAATGCTGGCGAGCTGCCTTGTCAAGCTTAGGCTGGTTGAAGTTCAACTTACAAGCTATTTTTCGAGCTGAGTCAGAGCCAATCCCCAACTCAACTCATTGTGGTCATGACTCATGATGTTCTTTTTTTTTTCCCGCCGGTGGTATCTGTAGATGGTTGAGGTTAAACCAGCCAACCCCATCCAGGAGAAAGGCGAGGATGCATCCAATGCGAGCTCCAGCTCGCAGACATCTTCGGAACCAGTTCAAGTTCTGAAAAAGGAAGTTGTTTCAGTCTGCCAAAGCGAGCGGAAGCAGTGCGGCGATAACTGCTTGCCCCCGGCCGTTGGCGACGCCCCAAAAGGAACGAATCCGCCGGTGATGGCGGTGGAGAAGAGAATTGTTTCCAACGGCACTATAAACTGATGCGAGCCTCAATCTTCACTAAAACAGCAGCTCTCAGGTTTCGGCACGAGCATAATTTTTGGGGAACAGAGATCTGAATCTGAAGATTTCATGGCTGCTGCTGGTAAAGATGGATCTATTTGGTGTTTTNATCGTATTCAATTTCCGATCTTCTTTATCCCTAATCGAAAGGTGTCTCTTTTATTGGTCGTTGTAGTTATCTATCTTGATTACTTAATTGAGCTCGAGTTTGAGTTCAATTCTACGAGTTTGAGCGGGTTTAGAACCATGCCCATTTGTTACGAAAGAAAGAAAATAAATCTGATTCCAGTAGCTATTATAATGAAATCATGGATAAAAAAGAGATTTTTTTTTTAAAATGATAAAAAATTGGAAGATTTACATACATACCGCTCAATTCTTTATGTATTTACGTATCTAACACCAAAATTTCAATTTTTACATATGTACTACTTTGCCTATGCATGAAAATGTGTTTTTTTTTAAACTCTTTTTTCAGTTGAAATGATGATCTTTTTGATGTGATAGGATTATTTTAGGTGGTATGAATGTAAAAAACAAAATTTAGGTGTTATATATTTAAATACGTAGGAATTTGGTGGTACAAATGAATATGCCTCTAAATTTTTACGTGATATTTTAAATGTATCTTATATTAATTTTATTTAAAAGAAAAAAAGGATTTACATGCACACCACTCAATATCTAGCAACTAAAGTTTTTACATAAATACCACCTTAACCCTGCATGAAAAAGGCTATATTTCACTTAAAAGTTAAAATGGCCATATTTTGTATGTAATATGAAAGATTTGGATGATACAAATGGAGAAAGTGAAGTTTAGGTGTAGATATGTAAATGCTTGCTAATCGGGTGGGTGGCGTGTGTATGTAAATGCCGGCAAGCTACCTTGTCAAGCGCAGGCTGGTTGAAGTTCAACTTACAAGCTATTTATCGAGCTGAGTCAGGAGCCAATCCCCGACTCAACTCGTTGCGGTCATGACTCATGATGTTTTTTTTTTTCCCGCCGGTGATATCTGTAGATGGTTGAGGTTAAACCAGCCAACCCTGTCCAGGAGAAAGGCGAGGATGCATCCAATGCGAGCTCCAGCTCGCACACATCTTCGGAACCAGTTCAAGTTCTGAAAAAGGAAGTTGTTTCAGTCTGCCAAAGCGAGCAAAAGCAGTGCGGCGATAACTGCTTGCCCCCGGCCGTCGGCGACGCCCCGAAGGGAACGAAACCGCCGGTTATGGTGGTGGAGAAGAGAATTGTTTCCAACGGCGCTGCAAACTGAGGTGAGCCTCAATCTTCACTAAAACAGCAGCTCTCGGTTTCGGCACGAGCATACTCTTTGGGGAACAGAGATCTGAATCTGAAGATTTCATGGCTGCTGCTGGTAAAGATGGATCTATTTGGTGTTTTAGGGTTTTGGTGGTCTGTTCCACCCCCACTTTTGAAAGTAAGGCTTGATAGTTTGTAGTAGAGATTCTTCTTCTTCTTCTTCTTCTTCTTCTTCTTCTTCTTCTGCTTTTGTGTTTTGGAGTACTTTGTTTCCTTTNAGTTTTAGTCTGTTCCACCCCCACTTTTGAAAGTAAGGCTTCATAGTTTGTAGTAGAGATTCTTCTTCTTCTTCTTCTTCTTCTTCTTCTTCTTCTTCTTCTGCTTTTGTGTTTTGGAGTACTTTGTTTCCTTTGCTGTAATAGCATTTAATTTTTGCAGTTTTTATTGAGATATGGAGTATGATGTCTTCTTCATGCTTTGGAATGTATGGAGCTTCAGAGGAACAACCCTAAAATTCTCTGCATTAATCTTTATATTTATTTATATATTATTTAATTATTTAAATGGAACCAAGATGTTATTATAAAAATAAGTTTAGGGAATTTACACACACATAACACAATTCTTTTTCTATTTACATTTTTACCCCCCTAAAGCTTGATATTTACACATAATATTTTCGTGTTATAAACTTTTATTTAATTCGCTTTATTTTTGTAAGATATACATACTTGGCCTTATTTCATCCTAAAACCTTAGGCGTGGGTCCTTCGGGCTCTTGTCACCCTCGCCTTTTCATGCCCCGAGTTTTTGAAAGAAATTGATCTTTGGTTGGGTCGTTAAGATGCGAAGGTGTAACGTCGCGTTTCCGAGTGATTAACACTTAGCCATATATACTTGGTTTTCCCTGCTCATCCTCGAGTGTTTAAGGTACTCGGCTCTCGAGTGGCTGGCTTCGAAAGGCCAGTTTTGGATACTCGGCCTCTGACGGCTGACCTCAGGCAGTCGGTCTTGCTCGTCCGGCCTTGAGTGCTCGGCCTCGGGTGCCTTATGATTTTCGACAACCTAATTCATGATGAATTGGACGGTTAGAATACACAAAATGAATTTTGGGGTATATTTGTAAATGCTCGAGTAATAATTTTTAGGGAAATATACATATATCTCGCAATGCTTATGTATTTATATACGAGTTTGTTATGTATATTTATATATTTTGGTGTCATAAACTTAAGTACGAACAGTATATTTAAGTTTAAAAAGCTAGTAATATTATTATTTTGGATGTGATATTAAAGATATTAGTGATATAAATATAAATATAAAAGTTTTAAGGGTTAGATATGTAAATATATAAAAATTGTGGTAGGTTGCAGTCATGTATATTATTTATTAAAGAGGTTTATGAGTCTAAGTTTTAGGCCCATAATTAATTAATAAAGAATGATCATATCTATAAGAACATAATATAAATTACAAGTTTATTATATATTTTTTTTTATTTGGGCTTTTTGCCTAACAAAAGGCCCATGTTAGAGTCAAAGAAGTGACATGAATCTTTTTAGCTCAACAATGCAAAAGGGGATGGATTCTCATTTGTCCAATTAGACAAAAAGATATACAATAATTATTGGAATTATGTTATGTTAATGTCATGATGAAAGCATTCTATTTTGTACTCTAAAATAAAGTATTATTGGATGTTTATTTTAAATAATGATATTCCAGCATGGTTCTACCGATGGTAGAATTATTTTGGTGCGAAATTAGATACTTTGACAAATAAAATCAAAGGCAAATATAAATATTGGGTGCAACTATATCCAAAATTAAAGAATGTGAACAATGATGATTTGATAAAGTGTCAGAACTCGTTTCTTTGTACTCTCAAATCCTTTGGATATGGTCTTGGAGAATTTGTCGAGGAAAAGGTTGGTTTACGTTGCTTACAAATGTTGTTTTTGATTAAATGGTGGCCTCAAGTTATTGAGGAAGATAAATGAAAGCAAATTAGTGAAATTTTGTAAAAATATGAAACCATAAATATCCCTCTATTTAATCTCGTTGAGACATATTTCTCTTAAACTTTTATAGGGATTTAAGAGAAATTATTGAAACTGCGTCTGACAGTTCATGAAGCTCTTTCAAACACCATTAGTTCATAAAAGTGACGACGACAAATCTATGGGTGATTCTGATGATTGGGTCGATGAAGGGCTTGCTAAATCATAGCCCACAACTTAAGAGATCGAATGCTAAGATCTAATGATGGAGGCGTAAAATAATAATAATACTAACAATTATCGAAAAGAGCTAGTGTGTGGGTTCCCCCCACCATGGTGGCTACAACTAAAGCTGGTAGGTTAGCTTACGTATTTCAACTAACGATGTTGTAATTGTAAGCTTATGTGTGTGGCGGGGAACACCCTCCACTTTGTTGCTCTGTTTTCTCCACTAATGTTAGTAGATTACTTTTTTTTCGGATGTATTATTCTTATGGCAGCTACTTTTTGTTATATTGTATTACATTTGTTGTCCCTCTGTCTTTATTTAAGGTTGGTTTGGTTGTTAATTAGGGTTTGCAAGTTTTAAAAGAAGTTTCAGTGTGTTATAAGAGGTCTTCTTCCAGTGTCTGTAAATCCTTCGAAGCATGTAAGTTTTTTATTTATAATAATAAAATTTTGCTGCAAATATTGTCTTATGCTTCCATTGGTATCAAAGCCATTTTAACATCTCAAAATTTAACTAAATAGAGAAATGAACTCTTTTATATGGATAGTATATTACTCTTAGTAGACATGTTCAAAATCGGGTTATATCTGTAATTAATTTTATAAATTATTGACTGGATAGTATAAGACAATTAGTCAAAATCTCTTTGGCTGATACATTTTAAGATAAGCAGACAATCTTTAGTTAAATTTATTTTATCCTAAATTCTCGCATTGCTTAGTTGTAGGACCTATGGAGGTTGTAAGCCTTTGCATTGCAATTTGCATAAATTCTACTTGGTTTTTTCTTTACTCTATACTGGTTTCTTATTTTACAGTATATCAATGAACAATGTCTGCTCAAAATAATAGATTTATCTATCTATAAGAGTCATTATTCTATATTGTCCATGCATGGCTCTAGCTCTTTAAATTCAAATTCTATTTTAAATAGAATATTTTCTATGAGAACTCAACATATAAAAAATACTGAAATATCAGAATATCCTCCAAATGAAGAGGATCTAAATAACGAGACAATTTCTAAAGTCGAGAAGACTTTGATTTATAAATTAAGAACATTCGATTTCAAAGGTAAACATTTGATTAAAACAGTTGAGCAATCAAATTTTATGGATGAAAATGAAAAAAAGAAAACATCTTCTGAATGCAGAACATTTATCTAAATATCAGCAAATTTACAAATATATTTATACTGGTTTAATCAAAATAGTATTTAAACCTTTAACACTTAAAGGATTAAATGCTTCAATTCTTTGCTGTCTACGAGACTGAAGATGCCTAAAATGGGCACAATCTTTAATAGGGTTTACTGAAACTAGTTTGTGTCATGGACCAATCTATTCCAATACTTTCCCTAATTTTAGGTTATTTTTAATAGATATCAATATGTTTGAAGCAGTTAAACTTCAAATTAAACTTCATGGATATGATTTCTTATTTGAATCTAAGACAAAAGCTCTCATTTATAGAATTCATTTTAAGATAATGAATACCTTATGTCCTAACGTAAGAAAAACTATTTAGCCTATAGAAAAAACAACAATAATCGAAACTAATTTGTTAGCATCTAATATTGCTACAAATAGAACAATAAAATGGTGAACAAATTATAATTGCGGCAAAATACCTACATTAGTGTGTGGGTCCCTCCCACCAGTGGCCACAGCTAAAGCTCTTAGGTTAGCTTACGTATTTGAACTAACAATGTCGTAGTTGTAAGCTTATAAGTGTGGTGGGGATCACCTTCCACTTTGTAACTCATTTTCTCCACTAATGTTAGTGGACTACTTTTTCTTTTTAGTGTTGTCTGCTTTTCGGATGTGTTATCCTTATGACAACTACTTTTTGTTATATTGTATTAAGTTTGATGCTCGCCTGTATTTATTTAAGGCTGGCTTGGTTGTTTATTAGAATGTGCAATTTTTTTAATAAAAAAAAGTCCACTAACATTACAAAAAACCTACGTAATCCTCTAAAAGAGATTTCGAAGTTAGATTCAATCCTAGAAGATCAATTATTCTTCCAATTATTAATTTAACTTCTACCGTTCNCTACGTAATCCTCTAAAGGAGATTTCGAAGTTAGATTCAATCCTAGAAGATCAATTATTCTTCCAATTATTAATTTAACTTCTACCGTTCATTCTTAAGGATTTAGAATTAAATTATTTAGAAATAAATAAAATGAAAAACTGAAAGTGGAAATTGAAATATTACTACACTAGACAAACATCTCAAGATATATCTTTTGAAGAGAATAATTAAGGATTCAACATTTTTATGTTGTCCCTCAAGTTTATGAATAGAACATCGATGCACAAACAGAAACTCAAACACAAGAAACTCTTTATTGTATGATGATATATGTCACAATAGCACAATTACATAAAAATTTTGTTCCTTTAATAACAAAAATGATTTCCTATGAATTTACAGGAATATTTATAGGATAATGGGAGGGTGATCCCCACCACAAACATAAGCTTACAACTGCGGCATCGTTAGTTGAAATACGTAGGCTAACCTACCAACTTTAGTTGTAGCCATGATGGGAGTGACTCACACACCAACTCTTGTTGATAGTTGTCACTATTATCATTGTTATACGCTTCCATCATTAGATCTTAGCATCTCATCTCTTGAGTTGTGGGCTATGATTTGGCCCGGCCCTTCACTGGCCCAATTATCAGAATCACCCATTGAAATTTTTAACAAATGCATTCTTCTTTAATAGGCCCATAAATTTTTCTAAAGTTATTAGCAAGTGCATTTTTTTCATTAATGCACTGCAAAATTAGTTTTTTTAGGCATTTACATGCATACCACTCAATTCCCATGTAANCTGTATGATGATATATGTCACAATAGCACAATTACATAAAAATTTTGTTCCTTTAATAATAAAAATGATTTCCTGTGAATTTACAAAAATATTTAAAGGATAATGGGATAATTGTCTCACAGTAGAACAAAAACAAAACTTGTTGAGCGAAATAAGACTTGAAGATATCTTCCAAAAACAGAAGCTATTTATAATTTAATTATCACTATACTTGAGCATTTCACTGGAAATGTTTTAGATAATGGTGAAAAAACTAAATCATTATTACAAAAGTTGAGATGTCCCACTTTAACATATTATTGATGGTATAAAGTTTTTTTTGTAAGTTAAGCAATGCAGCTTAGTGATGTGGGTCATCCATATTAGAACCAAAAGTTTTTTGAAGGACTTCCCAAACTTTTTATTGAAAAGGTTAAGAGGTAACTTAAAGATACTTCTGAAATCATTCCATTTGAATCTCTAACTTATGAAAAAATTATAAATTGTTGCATTAGAACATACCTAGAAATTTGTTCTAAATTAAGCTAAATAATCAACTTAAAAAGCAGAGAACTCTCTCAAAAAGAACAATTTGGACAATTTTGTGAGCAATTTGCATGCAACTTCCCTCATATTTGTTAGTGTGTGGTTCCCTGCAAAAATGGTGGCTACAACTAAAGTTGGTAAGTTAGCCTACGTATTTCAACTAACGATGCCGTAGTTGTAAGTTTATGTTTGTGGTGGGGATCTCCCTCCACTTTGTAGCTCTGTTTTCTCCACTAATGTTAGTGGACTACTTTTTCTTGTTGGTGTGGTCTACTTTCCAAATAAGTTATCCTTATAATAACTACTTTTTGTTATATGTTTTTTTTATTTAACATAAACATTCAGGAATGTTTTATTTTGAAGTTTGTCAAATAAAATGTTTTCATCATGACATTAACGTGATTCTAGTAATTTATTGAAATTTGGTGTGGTATATTAGATGAGAGAATAATTGTCTTATCTTTACCCTAATCACGATGATGAATAATGTTTTGCATAACACATTTGTTATATAAAATATCCTGATTTGATTCATCGAAGTTGTGGTGTATATCTACACATTCTACTTGAATCAGTATCTTTTCAAATATGTTACTAGTGAGGTGAGATTCATTAGGAAAAGTAGTTCTACTCAAATATCGTTCTGCTAAAAAGATGTAGCCTTGAAGTGGTTATCTTCTGGATTAATTTTCAGAATATTTTGCTTAAGCTGCTTAGTGAAATAAGAAGATTCAATAGTTACAGAAGTTAATACTTCTTTCATGATTTTAAGCTCTAGAGTTACAACCTCAAATTATTCGTTGATTTCTTGTTTATGAGGAATACCATAAAGGTATTCATGTAAGTCAATTTGTCATTTAGGCATTGAACCTTGATATCCTCGACTGCTTGAGGCACTTCTTTTAAAAATTGCACGTCTTCATAAACAAACCAAGCCAACCTTAAATAGATATAAACAAACATCCAACTTAATAAAATATAACAAAAAATAGCTACCATAAGGATAACACATCCGGAAAATAGACCGCACCAAAAAGTAAAAGTAATCCACTAACATTAGTTGAGAAAACAGAGCTACAAAGTGGAGGGTGATCCCTACCACAAACATAAGCTTACAACTGCGGCATCGTTAGTTGAAATACGTAGGCTAACCTACCAACTTTAGTTGTAGCCATGATGGGAGTGACTCACACACCAACTCTTGTTGATAGTTGTCACTATTATCATTGTTATATGCTTCCATCATTAGATGTTAGCATCTCATCTCTCAAGTTGTGGGCTATGATTTGGCCCGGCCCTTCACCGGCCCAATTATCAGAATCACCCATGGAAGTTTTTAACAAATGCATTCTTCTTTAATAGGCCCATAAATTTTTCTAAAGTTATTAACAAGTGCACTTTTTTCATTAATGCACTGCAAAATTAGTTTTTTTAGGCATTTACATGCATACCACTCAATTCCCATGTATTTATACATACTAACATCTAAATTTTATTTTTTACATTTATACCACCCAAATCATTCATATCACATAAAAATAAAAAAAAAAACACTTCTTTAACTTAAAAAAAATGAAATAGCTTTCAAGCATAAGCAATGTGATATATATGAAAATTGAAGTTTAGGTATATGTAAATACAAAGAAATTTAGTGGTATATTCGTAAATCTTCTCTTTTTTTTTCTAGCACTTGTTCATCAAAAATAAAAAAATAATAATCTCTCGTCTATAAATAATAATAATAAATAGAAGATTAAAATTATCCTCAATCTCTAATTTTTCATTCAGAGCGTTTATTACATGCAGTATCTGATCTGGACCACTAAAATACATTTTTTTATTTTTTTTATTATTAGAGTGGGGCCCACTTTAAATTTTTGCATATCTAACACCTAAAAATTCATATTTACACATAACTCTCAAATCTTCATCATCATATCCAAAATACCACAATCATTTTCTTTCTAAAAGTGAAATACCATCCTTCATGCATAGGTTTACGACACCGATGTTTCACAAGTGTAAATATGAAACTTCTTTGGGGGTTAGATATAAAAATACATAAAAATTGCATGGTATATATGTAAATTACTCATATATACAAACATATCAAGAAAAATGCTCCACATTATCTAAAATTTCATTCAGTAAATGGTTACAGGTAAGAGTTAATTGGAGATTAAGAGTCATATANGTCAGAATGCACATTCGTTTCCTCAACTCATGGTATTTTATCCTGTAAATCATTTGTTTTTCTAACCAAAACATATCTACAAACACAATTCTTATGTATTTACATATCTCACACCTAAGCTTTCATGTTTACACACACAACCCTCAAACTTTTAATATCACATAGAGGATAGCACTATCACCACTGTAAAAGTGAAATACACCTTTTCGTGCATAGGTTTAAAACAACAAAGTGCTATGTAGGTCAATGTGAAAGTTTACGTGCGAGATATGTAAATATATAAGAATTGTGTGCTAGGTATGTATGTTTCTCTTTATAAATTGATTTTTGTGAACATCTTCTGTTCAAATTTTTCTTTAGGGGCATTTACATACATACCACACAATTCTTATGTATTTACATATCTAACACTTAAACTATCATATTTATATCTATACCACTTAAATCTATAAGATCAGACAAAAATATCACCATCACGATTACTTTAAAAGTGAAAGATACCTTTTAATGCAGAAGTCTATGCATCAAGGTGCTATATGTTTAAATGTCAAATTTTGGGTGTTAGATATGTAAATACATGAAAATTGAGTGGTATGTAAATTTCCCTTTTTGGGGGGCATTCACATGCTTACCACCCAATTCCTATGTATTTACATATCTAACACAAACTTAATTTTTACATTTATGCCACCTAAATATTTCATATCACATAAAAATGTTAATATTTTGACTTCTAAAATGTGAATTGCACTTATTCTTGCAAAAGATAGGTTGCATAAATTTAAAAAATGAAATTTAGGTGTTAAATATGTGAATACATAACAGTTGTATGTTATATATGTAAACTTCTACTTTTTTTAATGCGCATGACATGATCTTGATTTATTAACATCTAACTCATGTAATATTTGTTTTATTACAGGGCCTCAATGGTACTAGACCANTATTGATGGAGCTTCAGAGGAACAACACTAAAATTCTCTGCATTAATCTTTATATTTATTTATATAATATTTCATTATTTAAATGGAACCAAGATGTTTGTATAAAATTAAGTTTAGGAAATTTACACACATAACACAATTCCTTTTCTATTTACATTTTTACCCCCCTAAAGTTTGATATTTACACTTATAATATATTGGTGTTATAAACTTTTATTTAATTCTCTCTATTTTTATTAGTTGGGTTTTTGTAAATATACAAACTTGGGCCTATTCCATCCTAAAACCCTAGGCGCGGTCCTTCGGGTTCTTGTCACCCTCGCCTTTTCATGTCCTGAGTTTTTGAAAGAAACTGGTCTTTGGTTGGGTCGTTAAGATACGAAGGTGAAACGTCTCGGCTCTCGAGCGTTTAACACTTAGCCATATATACTTGGTTTTTCCTGCTCATCCTTGAGTGTTTTATGGTACTCGGCTCTCGAGTGACTGGCTTCGGTAGGCCAGTTTGGGATACTCGGCCTCTGACGGCTGAGCTCAGGCAGTCGGTCTTGCTCGTCCGGCCTTGAGTGCTCGGCCTCGGTTGAATTGTAAATGCTCGAGTAATAATTTTTAGGGAAATGTACACACATCTCGCAATGCTTATGTATTTATACACAAGTTTGTTATGTATATTTATATATTTTGGTGTCATAAACTTAAGTACGAACAATATATTTAAATTTAAAAAACTAGTAATACTATTATTTTTGATGTGATGTCAAAGATATTAGTGATATAAATATAAATATGAAAGTTTTAAGTGTTAGATATGTAAATATATAAAAATTGTGGTATATATGTAATTCTTCTTGCTTTAAATGGAAGTTTTGTCAGCTTTTGCAGTCATGTATATTATTTATTAAAGAGGTTTATGAGTCTGTTTTAGGCCCATAATTAAGTAATAAATAATGATCATATCTATAAGAACATACTCTATATAAATTAAAAGCTTATTATATTTTATTTTCTTTTGGGCTTTTGGCCTAACAAAATGCCAAAAGTGACGACGACAAATCCATGGGTGATTCTGATGATTGGGTCGATGAAGGGCCAGCTAAATCATAGCCCACAACTCAAGAGATCGAATGCTAAGATCTAATGATGGAGGCGTAAAATAATAATAATACTAACAATTATCGAAACGAGCTAGTGTGTGGGTCCCTCCCACCATGGTGGCTACAACTAAAGCTGGTAGGTTAGCTTACGTATTTCAACTAACGATGCTGTGATTGTAAGCTTATGTGTGTGGCGGGGAACACCCTCCACTTTGTTGCTCTGTTTTCTCCACTAATGTTAGTAGATTACTTTTTCTATTTGACTTGGTTTACTTTTCGGATGTATTATCCTTATGGAAGCTACTTTTTGTTATATTGTATTACATTTGTTGTCTCTTTGTATTTATTTAAGGTTGGTTTGGTTGTTAATTAGGGTGTGCAAGTTTTAAAAGAAGTTTCAGTGTGTTATAAGAAGTCTTCTTCCAGTGTCTATAAATCCTTCGAAGCATGTAAGTTTTTATTTATAATAATAAAAGTTTGCTGCAAATATTGTCTTGTGCTTCCATTGGTATCAGAGTCATTTTAACATCTCAAACTTTAACTAAATAGAGAAATGAACTCTTTTATATGGATAGTATATTACTCTTAGTTGACATGTTCAAAGTCGGGTTATATCTGTAATTAATTTTATAAATTCTTGACTGGATAGTATCAGAGAATTAGTCAAAATCTCTTTGGCCGATACATTTTAAGATAAGCAGACAATCTTTAGTTAAATTTATTTTATCCTAAGTTCTCGCATTGCTTAGTTGTAGGAGCCATGGAGGTTGTAAGCCTTTGCATTGCAATTTGCATAAATTCTACTTGGTTTTTTCTTTACTCTAGACTGGTTTCTTATTTTACAGTATATCAATGTACAACGTCTGTTCAAAATAATAGATTTATCTATCTATAAGAGTCATTATTCTATATTGTCCATGCATGGTTCTAGCTCTTTAAATTCAAATTCTATTTTAAATAGGACATTCTCTATGAGAACTCAACATATACAAAATACTGAAATATCAGAATATCCTCCAAATGAAGAGGATCTAAATAACGAGACAATCTCTAAAATCGAGAAGACTTTGATTTATAAATTAAGAACATTCGATTTCAAAGTTAAACATTTGATTAAAACAGTTGAACAATCAAATTTTATGGATGAAAATGAAAAAAGAAAACATCTTCTGAATGCAGAACATTTGTCTAAATATCAGCAAAATCACAAATATATTTATATTGGTTTAATCAAAATAGTATTTAAACCTTTAACACTTAAAGGATTAAATGCTTCAACTTTGCTGTCTATGAGACTGAAGATGTCTAAAATGGGCACAATCCTTAGTAGGGTTTACTGAAACTAGTTTGTGTCATGGACCAATCTATTTCAATACTTTCCCTAATTTTAGGTTATTTTTAATAGATATCAATGTGTTTGAAGCAGTTAAACTTCAAATTCAACTTCTTGGATATGATTTCTTATCTAAATCTAAGACAAAAACTCTCATTTATAGAATTCATTTTAAAATAATGAATACCTTATGTCCTAAAGTAAGAAAACTATTTAGTCTATAGAAAAACAACAATAATCGAAACTAATTTGTTAGCATCTAATATTGCTACAAATAGAACAATAAAGTGGTGAACAAATTATAATTGCGGCAAAATACCTTCATTAGTGTGTGGGTCCCTCCCACCATGGTGGCCACAGCTAAAGCTCGTAGGTTAGCTTACGTATTTGAACTAACAATGTCGCAGTTGTAAGCTTATAAGTGTGGTGGGGATCACCTTCCACTTTGTAACAGATTTTCTCCACTAATGTTAGTGGACTACTTTTTCTTTTTACTGTTGTCTACTTTTCGGATGCATTATCCTTATGACAGCTACTTTTTGTTATGTTGTATTAAGTTTGATGCTCGCCTGTATTTTTTTAAGGTTGGCTTGGTTGTTTATTAGAATGTGCAATTTTTTTAATAAAAAAGAGTCCACTAACATTACAAAAAACTTACGTAATCCTCTAAAGGAGATTTCGAAGTTAGATTAAGTCCTACAAGATCAATTATTCTTCCAATTATTAATTTACCTTCTACTGTTCATTCTTAAGGATTTAGAATTAAATTCTTTAGAAATAAATAAAATGAAAAACTGAAAGTGAAAATTGGAATATTACTACACTAGACAAACATCTCAAGATATATCTTTTGAAGAA
Organism: Phalaenopsis hybrid cultivar; assembly: GCA_002079205.1. Lineage (NCBI taxonomy): Eukaryota > Viridiplantae > Streptophyta > Magnoliopsida > Asparagales > Orchidaceae > Phalaenopsis > Phalaenopsis hybrid cultivar. Next base: position 174,465 of record JXCR01146359.1, read on the forward strand.
AATAATTAAGGATTCAACATTTTTATGTTGTCCCTCAAGTTTATGAATAGAACATTGATGCACAAATAGAAACTCAAACACAAGAAACTCTTTATTGTATGATGATATATGTCACAATAACACAATTACATAAAAATTATGTTCCTTTAATAACAAAAATGATTTCATGTGAATTTACAGGAATATTTAAAGGATAATGAGATAATTGTCTCACAGTAGAACAAAAACAGAATATGTTGAGCAAAACAAGACTTGAAGATATCTTCCAAAAACAGAAACTATTTATAATTTAATTATCAATATACTTGAGCATTTCACTGGAAATGTTTTAGATAATGGTGAAAAAACTAAATCATTATTACAAAAGTTGAGATGTCCCACTTTAACATTTTATCGATGGTATAAAGTTTTCTTTATAAGTTAAGCAATGCAGCTTAGTGATGCGGGTCATCCATATTAGAACCAAAAGTTTTTTGAAGGACTTCCCAAACTTTTCGCTGAAAGGGTTAAGAGATAACTTAAAGATACATCTGAAATCATTCCATATGAATCTCTAACTTATGAAAAAATTATAAATTGTTGCATTAGAACATACTTAGAAATTTGTTCTGAAATTAAGCTAAATAATCAACTTAAAAAGGAGAGAACTCTCTCAAAAAGAACAATTTGGACAATTTTGTGAGCAATTTGCATGCAATTTCCCTCATATCTGTTAGTGTGTGGTTCCCTGCAAAAATGGTGGCTACAACTAAAGCTAGTAGGTTAGCCTATGTCATTCAACTAACAATGTCGATGTTGTAAGCTTATGTGTGTGGTGGAGATCACTCTCCACTTTGTAGATCTGCTTTCTCCACTAATGTTAGCGGACTACTTTTTCTTGTTGGTGTGGTCTACTTTCCGAATAAGTTATTCTTATAAAAACTACTTTTTGCTATATTTTTTTTTATTTAACATAAACATTCAGGAATGCTTTATTTTGAAGTTTGTCAAATAAAATGCTTTCATCATGACATTAACGTGATTCTAGTAATTTATTTAAATTTGGTGTGGTATATTAGAGGAGAGAATAATTGTCTTATCTTTACCCCAATCATGATGATGAATAATGTTTTGCATAACACATTTGTTATATAAAATATCCTGATTTGATTCATCGAAGTTGTGGTGTATATCTACACATTCTACTTGAATCAGTATCTTTTCAAATAGCTCACTAGTGAGGTGAGATTCATTAGGAAAAATAGTTCTACTCAAATATCGTTCTGCTAAAAAGATGTAGCCTTGCAGTGGTTATCTTCTGGATAAATTTTCAGAATATTTTGCTTAAGCTACTTAGTGAAATAAGAAGATTCAATAGTTACAAAAGTTAATACTTATTTCATGATTTTAAGCTCTAGAGTTACAACCTCAAATTATTCGTTGATTTCTTGTTTATGAGGAATACCATAAAGGTATTCATGTAAGTCAATTTGTCATTTAGGCATTGAACCTTGATATCCTCGACTTCTTGAGGCACTTCTTCTAAAAATTACACCCCTTCATAAACAAACCAAGCCAACCTTAAATAAATATAGACAAACATCCAACTTAATAAAATATAACAAAAAATAGCTACCATAAGTATAACACATCCGGAAAGTAGACCGCACCAAAAAGAAAAAGTAGTCCACTAACATTAGTGGAAAAAACAGAGTTACAAAGTGGAGGGTGATCCCCACCACAAACATAAGCTTATAACCGCGGCATCGTCTGTTGAAATACGTAGGCTAACCTACCAACTTTAGTTGTAGCCATGATGGGAGGGATACACATACTACCTCTTGTCGATAGTTGTCACTATTATCATTGTTATACGCTTCCATCATTAGATCATAGCATCTCATCTCTTGAGTAGTGGGCTATGATTTGGCCTGGCCCTTCACCGGCCCAATTATCAGAATCACCCATGGAAATTTTTAACAAATGCATTCTTCTTTAATAGGCCCATAAATTTTTCTAAAGTTATTAACAAGTGCATTTTTTTTNTGCTTCCATCATTAGATGTTAGCATCTCATCTCTCAAGTTGTGGGCTATGATTTGGCCCGGCCCTTCACCGGCCCAATTATCAGAATCACCCATGGAAGTTTTTAACAAATGCATTCTTCTTTAATAGGCCCATAAATTTTTCTAAAGTTATTAACAAGTGCATTTTTTTTCATTAATGCACTGCAAAATTAGTTTTTTTAGGCATTTACATGCATACCACTCAATTCCCATTTATTTACATATATTAACATCTAAATTCTATTTTTTACATTTATACCACCCAAATCATTCATATCACATAAAAAAAAATTTCACTTCTAACTTCAAAATAAAATGAAATACAGCTTTCAAGCATAAGCAATGTAAATACAAAGAAATTTAGTGGTATATACGTAAATCTTCTCTCTTTTTTTTTTCTAGCATATTAATAATAAATATAAGATTAAAATTATCCTCAATCTCTAATTTTTCATTCATAGCGCTTACTGCGTACAGACGCCGCACAGAAATTTACATGCGGTGTTCGATCTGGACCACTAAAATACATCTTTTTGTTTTTTTTATTATTAGAATGGAGCCCACTTTAAATTTTTTGAACCACATAGTTCTTACATATTTACATATCTCACACCTAAAAATTCATATTTACACGCATTACTCAAATCTTCATCATCATATCATTTTCTTTATAAAAGGGAAATACCATCCTTCATGCATAGGTTTACGACACCGATGTTTCATAAGTGTAAATATGAAAATTCTTTGGGAGTTAGATATAAAAATACATAAAAATTGCATGGTATATATGTAAATTTCTCATATATACATACATATCAAGAAAAATAATCCTCACATTATCTAAAATTTCATTCAGTAGATGGTTACAGGTAAGAGTTAATTGGAGATTAAGAGTCATATAAGTCCATATCACCATAACTGCTAGATTATATTAATCAAACTGATTAAAATATACAGTGGAATGCACAGATAAGCATTAATTAAAGTTAATTAAGACGTAATTAAGATAATTGTCTCCTTAATTAACTGGGCAAATACTGGCGCCATTCATCTGGAACTCCTCTTCTGAGCTTCAGCATTCTCACAGCAGCTGATGTCAGAGGAATGGAGAGTACATCATAATCTTTTGGAGCCTGTATTAGTGATAAGATATGAATTCTATTTGCCCCTGATAAATGGAAAAAATTACAAAAAAAGACCTATAAATGTTTAGAATGCAAGAAATGATAAATTATTTTGGTAGGGGTACCTTTGGAATTTTAATCAGCTTCATGTTTGCTTCCTCAGGGGATTTATGACCTTTCTTTGTGTTGCATCTTATGCAGGCTGTGACCTTCAGGTTAGAGGAGCAAAAATGAAAGGATATTGTGTAAAATATTTTTTAAAAAAATTATAATTTATAATTACATGTGAAAAGATATGACTCATTTTCAGTGTTTGTTTATCAAAGTTTTGTTCATCATCATCTCATAGAACCCAGCCTGCTCTGCAGGGGCAATTGATCCGTCTCAAATTCAGATTTTTACTTATATGGGAGTGCAATTTGACTTTTTGTCCATCTTGAAATATCAGTTTTGCTCCTCCTATGATATCACTTTGCCCATCGTTGCTCTATCCCTCCCCTCCCACATTGAGTCTAGGGGAGCAGTTTGCCCCCCTAAAAATAGAGGCTCGTTCCGCCCCTTCTGCTCTGCCTTCAACCCGCTGACCCGAACTCAGTCTTATAAAACTAGTTTAAGATATGGCATGACAATTTGGGTGAATTTAGCTTGAAGATCGTTAGTCGTTCGAAAATTGTTTTGAATTTTGGACGGATCGAGATCGGATCGAAATGAAAGAGTCGGGCTACAAGCCAAAATTTTAGATGATTTTTTTTTTTGAGCGGACCCCAGCTCGGCTCGAAATCGGATGGTTAACAGCGCTGTTGATGTTAGAGCTGTGAATTTAGTGTATTTAGCTCGAAGATAGTAAATCAATCGAAAATCGATATTAATTTTGTCTTAGATTGAGATCAGATCGAAAAAACGAGTCAAAATTTTGGATTGAAAATTTTTCGAGCCTGAAATTTTTTCGAGCCGACTTGGAGCCGACCTTAACTCAGCCCATAATTGGATCGTTAACAGTCCTAATAACCAACCATTCAGGTTAAATTCGGGTATATTTAGAATCAATATTGAGTCAATTTAGAGTTTGCGGATCGATTTCAAGTCTATTTCGGGTCAGCAAGTCAGCCTGAACCCAAAACAAAAAATTAAAGGAGCAATTTTTATCATAAGAAAAACAAAAATACCAGATTTTCCCATTTCCATTCGCCACCCCTTGAAATTGGCAAGACGTGGTCAATAGTACAGTCCTGACGAGAAGAACAATACCTGTTGATAAACAGGAAGTGAATCTTAGTAGCACTACTTTTAAAGCAAGCAGCACAAACCAGTTTATGCATAGCTTTTCACCAAATGAAAATGTTTTGCTTAAATGAACTAGAAATTTACAGATATAACCTCAGAAAACAAATGCTGGAAGATTTACATACAAACCACCCAATTCCTATGTATTTACAACATCATACTCCCACCTAAACTTCATAACTTCATAATTAAAACCACTTTGCCAGGGCATGAAAAAGATGTATTTCACGCTTTAAAAGTTAAAAAGGTTGTATTCTTCAATGTAAGAAAACAAACTAATTTTAAATTTTTAAGAACACCTAGAACTTATCCTCCTTGCATCAAATCAAATTGTTTTTAGGAACATTCACATACATAGCACTCAATTCCTATTTATTTGCATATCTACCACCTAAATCTTGCCCAAATCCTTCACATCACATCAAAAATATCACCTTTTTTACGGCTTTCCGTGCATGGGTGATGAGGTACGCATGTAAAAATTGAAGTTTTAGGAGTTAGATATGTAAGAAGTACATAAGAATTGAGTAATATGCATGTAAATATGAAGGTTTACAGATAGTAATGTTATGCCATCAAATGAGCATAGAGCACTTTCTACATGCATATGTTACAAGTTATAAAAGTAAAAAAAATTCATTTTTGCAAAATAAACCTACTGGCAAGTGTACGAATCCCGGAAAAATATGCTTTTTCGACTGAGAGTGTGCTTTATTCTCCTTCTCTTCACTGCCTGAAGCAGGCGACGCACCTGTAGAGAGAGAGAAGTCGTCGGTGAGGCCGACGCGTGTAAACAAGTCGAGCTCGTGTTATTCAATTCATTTCATCAAGCAAACAAGACGAAATCTTTGTTATTATTCGGCTCATTCTATTTGCAAACCATAGCACACAATTCTCATGTACTTACATATCAAACAACTAAAGTGTGCACATATCTATCCTTTGGTGCTTTAAACCTTTTAAAAAGTGGTGATAATGTTTTGTTAATATGATATTAAAACGTTGAGGGTTAAATGTGTAAATATGAAAGTTGGTGTGTTAGATATGTAAATATATAAGAATGGTGTGCTATGTATGTAAATCACCTAAGGGGCACTTAACATACACACAATTCTTATATACATTTACATATCAAACACTTAAATTGTTATTTCGTGTAAATATCAAACTTTAGGTGTTGGATATGCAAATGCATCAGAATTGTGTGGTATGCATGTAAATTTCCCTACACATGAATGCATATAAATATAAATGCACACATGCATATATAACACGTACTTTTACACATGGATAAACATAATCAAGCTATCATCGAGCCGACCACTATCATATATGTTTGGCTCAGTAAACATTAAGAGCTTATAAAAATTGCTCAAACTCGAGCTAATTATTGAGCTGAACTCAATCGAAGATGAATAAAGATTTACATACATACCACTCAATTCCTATGTATTTACATGTCTTTAAGACCTAAATTTCAATTTTTACGTACATGCCGCCTAACATATGCATGAAAATATGTATTTCTCATTTTAAAAAGTTAAAATGGTGGTAATTTCGATGTGTTATGAAAGATTTGGTCGGCATGAATGTAAAAAAGTAAGAAGTTAAGGTGTTAGATATGTAAATACATAGGAATTGGGTGGGGGTATGTATGTAAGAAAAGTTTTAATACCCTTAAAACAGCTGGAATGTAGAAGGAGCCTTGAGGAGAGGAGACTGTCTGATCATAGTACTCTAGAACATCAGCCTGTCAGATTAATTTGAACTTCAATGTGAAACATCTGGTGGTATGCTGGTAAATATTTGTAAGTCAGAAAAGGATTATATTTTTTTAGCTACATAAAAGAAAACTAAATAAAAATTTAAAAAAAATCAAAAATAAAATTGATCCCAAATAAGTCCTTAGCAAATTTATATTCCTCATTATGAAAAGTATCGCGCAGCAACCGACCTTCTCCATGAACTCCAGACAAATTGCCCGCTTCCAACAAACGACGTTGACGGGCCTGCAAAATTACAAATTAAGTTGGATCAATATGCAAAATTATTAGCATAGTTGCATATTCTCACTTACAATATAACAAGTGAATAGTTTGTAAGAAATTACATGTAAAATAAGAATTTAGTGAGGTGAAATAAAGTCAGCATAGATTCCTCCAAAAGGTAGTACTGCTACCATCACCAAAGGGGGATTTGAATGTTTTCCATCTAAGAAGCACAAATCATGTGTAAGACAAAGAAGATTTACATACATACCGCTCAATTTTCATGTATTTACATATCTAACACTGAAACTATAATTTTTACATACTGTTGACCTCATTCTCATCATCTCTCCCATCTTTGGCCACTTGTCATTCTTATCTAGTTATGGTATCCCATATTAGTACACCCCTAGATAGTGCTTGGTTGACCTTGGGTCGGCTTGGGTGTATTTTGGTTGACTTAGATGAGCTTGGGTTTGACTTAAAAAAGAAATTTTAATATAAATTTAGAGCTAAATTTAATTCAACCTAAGCCGTCAATTCAAAATTCATGATCAAAACTTAAATATAAACTTTAAACATAAAACCAGCTAATCCATAATCTAAATAAATTACAAATTAAATTCTAATCAATCCATAATTCACTCAAATCTAAATTAAACTTAATATAATCAAACCCTTGATAATAAATCGACTTTAACATTTAATTTAGCTTTTTTTTCCTCTAACATTTAATTTAGCTTAATTTCAAAAAGATTAATATAAATATGTGTGTGTGTGTGTGTGTGTGTGTGTGTGTGTGTACACACACAAAATTGTTTAATATTTCAACATAAATAATTCAACATAAAATTTAAAAATAAACTCAATCAAAACAGTATAAAAACTCGAAATAAATAAAAATTCTTTTGTATATCACACTTTATAAATTGCATTTTTATTCATTTAATTAAGAAACAACTTCAATAAAAATCAATTAGAAACTTATCGATTATGTGAAACCATATGCATATATACACATTATATTGTTATCTCCCTTCCTTCCCCTCAGGCTTCACTTGCAACATGGAATGGGGGATCCGACCTGTGAGGATCACCACCTTTAATGAGTGAACTTGCCTTTTGCAACTGCCTTGACCTTAATGTTCAATGCATGCATCATTTAGGATTTGCATAACCCCTTTCACGGTCTACACTACATAGTTAAAGTCACAATGATTATTTAGAAATGAATTAATCAAAACTGTCCTCAATCGATTAAATTTGACAAGTCTAGTTGTTCATCTTTTTTATTAACTCACTCGAGCCGACATTATATCGAGTCAAAACTAAAAATATAATTTTTAGATTTTACAAATATCAGAATATTTGTATTAGTTAAAAGCATATGTCTGTCTAGTCCGCTCAATCTTCTAGATCGAGTTGTAAGCCCCAATATATCCTTCTAAATAATAATAGTCTCCCACTCTCAAGATACATGTGAATATAATCATAAATTTTACTTATATGAGTTGTTAGTTAGCAGCCTCTTCCAAGTTACTTCTAATTTCAGAAAAGTCAGGTTAGGTTTTATCCCAACATTTTAGACTAGGTTTGAGTTTCTTAACCTTTGCTAGTAGAGCTCACTTAGTTCAACTTCAGAGTCGATTTGAGGGTTTGTCGTGGGATCGACCTTTCCTAAGCATTTCAACAATCTGTTCCGTCGAATATAAGTATTACATTTCTAAAAATTATATAACTCAAACTAAAACATCACTTCAATTTCTAAAATATAAACCTCAACCATATCATAAATTGGAGTAATCATTAGGCCTCCCGATATATGGTGCTTACTACTCATTCATTGGGTTCTGGCAATAATTGTTTCAGTTTGAGCTAGTCACGTTTCAAACTCCAAATGATAATTTTTAAATCTATCATTGTAATCCATTCAAAGTCAACAACTATTTTACTTGATTAAAGAGACTTGTTTTTCTAAGTATACCAAATTCAAGAATAAAACAAACCGTCTTTCTTGGACAGGAGAAAGACATCTACTCTGCAACCTCGTTGAATAGTGAAATAATCATAAAGTAGTATTTTTATCCCGAAAGACTCTACACTATTTCCTTGATGTTGTATTCGATCACAAATGAACATTTTCAAATCACGTGAGTGGTCCCTCACAACATTAGATACATACCACCTTTCCTATATGTAAAAAATTTTGTATTTCATTTTTTAAAAACTAAAAATGGCAGTAATTTTTATGTGATATGAAAGATTTGGTTGGTATAAATGTAAAAAAGTAAATTTTAGGAGTCAGATATGTAAATACATAAGAATTGGGAGGTATGTATGTAAAGGCCCCATAAGAAAATTGAACATTATCTTGATAAATTTTCTAATTTACTCAAAGTTTTGTGCCAAATGTGATGCTAGTAAGACTATCTATTTCCAGAGAAGCCTTCTTCTTACATTTGCGTAGCTTGCTATGAGTTTCTCAATGAAAGAGGACGGCAACTTGTAAACAGCCAGTTTCTGGTGGTGTGTATGTAATTGGCTCAATTAAAAAAAAAGGAAATTTACATAGGCAGCAAACAATTTTTATGTATTTACATATCTCACACCGAAAATTTCATATTTACACAACTAGCACTTTGGAGATTTAAAACAATACAAGAAAAGGTGTATTTCACTCTTAAGAAATGCTAATAGTGCTATTATTAATGTGATATTAATAATTGTGTGCTATATGTCTGAATATGAAAGTTTAGGTATGAGATATGCAAATACATAAGACTTATGTGCTATTTATGTAAATATCCCCAGTGAGGAGAAACATGGCGCTTACCTGTAAGATATATCAAGCACCAAACCTCTGAAAAAAGCCAACTCATCCACACCAAATTCATCATCTTCTTCCTCATCATCTTCCTCCTCCTCAACATCAGTATCATCAAAACTTTCCCCAACCTTTGTATTTCCTCCCTTTCTTCCCGCAGGAAAAACCCTAACCCTAGCGTTCCCTTGATGCCAACCGCTTCTTCCCCTACTCCTCACCCTAACCGGATTATTCAACCACCTCTCCCCACAAACCCTAAACCTAATCGGCTCCTTCGGCTCACCTCCGAAACCAGATCTTTCGCCATGAAGAAGCAGCCTCAGTCCCCCATTTGCCGTGAATCTCGCCATTTGAACAAAGCCAAAAACGCTTTGGAGAAAGAATTTTGATCCGCTTGCTGCAAAATTAATCAAAATTAGGGTTTTTTGTGAGGAAAAACACGATCTTTTCTTCAAGTGATTGGTGATGGCGAAAAAAATTGAATTTTGGAAGGCTGAGAAGAAGAAGAAGAGGAGGTAGGAGTTGAGGGTTGGAAATGTTTGCTTGTTAGAGTGTGGGAACAGCTGAGGGTTCTTATCCACATGCTTGAAGATTTCTTAGAATTTAATTATAGTATTGTTATGTTTTAGGCAATTACATACACATCACCTAAAACTTTGTTATTTACAAATTAACCCTCCTCTTTCATCTATTTTTCTAATACTCACTCAAGTATCAAAATTCATGGTAAAACCCAACTCAAAAATTTTATCGTAGCACTCGATTAAATTGTTCAAAAAAATTATGTCGATCATTTTTTTTAAGAAACTCAATAGTAAATGTTATTCCAATAAAAAAAAGATTTACAAGATCTGTGACCGACAGCTTCACTATACACCAACCACCTTACACTCACGCAAAGAAATAAAAACCTAAGAAACCATCAATCACTAAGTACAGCTCACGCAAAAAAAATCTAAAAAATACTATCACATCAAATATAAGGAGTTTCTAAACAATCACCATGAATAAGAATAAAAAACTCATGAGGTATTCAAACTGAAAATATGAAGTATTGTTTCTATAACCCACTCTTAACAACCTAATTTGCTCATTTGTTTCCTTCTGGATATGTAAATAGCCAATTAACTTGCACAACCTTACCTAAATTACCTAGATCAATTCATAAATATCAATATTTCAAATGATATGCATGTAATTATACCATCTTTAGATTGAAGTGTAAAATCCTCTAATTTGGATTACATGATTCATTTTGAATAATTGAAATTATGGTNATGAATTCTAATTGCCCCTGATAAATGGAAAAAATTACAAAAAAGACCTATAATTGTTTAGAATGCAAGAAATGATAAATTATTTTGGTAGGGGTACCTTTGGAATTTTAATCAGCTTCATGTTTGCTTCCTCAGGGGACTTGTGACCTTTCTTTGAGTTGCATCTTATGCAGGCTGTGACCTTCAAGTTAGAGGAACAAAAATGAAAGAAAATTGTGTAAGACAATTTTTGAAGATTTATAATTTATAATTACATTTGAAAAGCTATGACTCATTTTCAGTGTTTGTTTATCAAAATTTTGTTCATCATCATCTCATAGAACCCAGCCTGATCTGCAGGGGTAGACTCAGGTAGGATCTAGGAAGGGCAATTGATCCGTCTCAAATTCAGATTTTTACTTATATGGGAGTGCGGTCTTTTGCCCATCTTGAAATATCAATTTTGCTCCTCGTAAAACATCACTCTGCCTTTCGTTGCTCTAGCTACTCCCACATTGAGTATAGGGGAGAAGTTTGCCCCTCCTAAAAAAAAGAAGTTGGTTCCATTCCTGCTGGTCTGCCTTCAACCCGTTAACCCAAACTAGACTTATATAACTAGTTTAACATCAGACATGACAGTTAGATGAATTTAACTCGAAGATTGTTAATCACTCAAAAATTGATTCGAATTTTGGCTCGGATCGAGATCAAATCAAAATGAAAGAGTCGAGCTACGAGCAAATTTTGAATCAAATTGTTTTCAAGTTGAACTGGAACTGTTCCCTGACACCTTGTCTTGATTCTGCTGTAGCATAAACTGCTCATAAAAAATCGCATCTCTGTCGATCACCATCTTCTTTGCAATCGGATCCCAAAACTTAGTATCATTTCACACCTTTCTTGTAGCCCAGAAAGATGCACTTCTTGGATTTTGCATCAAGTTTGAATATTTCATCTTCAGGTACATGCACATAAGTAGGACATCCAAAGATCCGTAAATGATCAAATTTAATTGGATTACATGTCCATATCTCTTCCGCGACTTTGTCACTCAATGATGCTCGAGGTGATCTATTGATGAGATAGCATGTCATATTCACAGCCTATGCCTAGAAACTCTTAGGAAGCCCTGCATTCAGTCTCAAGCACCTTGCCCTTTCAGTTAAGGACTTGTTCATCCTTTCTGCCACACCATTCTGCTGTGGTGTCTTCCGCACTGAAAAAATGCCTCTGAATCCCATGCTCCTCACAGAACTTCTGAAACTGCGAATTTGTGTACTTTGTGTCATTATCGGACCTCAAATACTTGATCTTTATGCCAGTTTGGTTCTCAACCTCAGCTTTCCACAGCTTGAATTTAGAGAATACTTCAAATTTCTGCTTCAAGAAATACACCCAAACTTTCTAGGAGAAATCATCAATAAAGGTAACGAAATACTGAGATCCTCCCAATGACAGCTCCCTAGTAGAGCCCCATACAGCAGAATGCACATAGTCAAGAATTCCTTCACTTTTATGTTTTCCAGTCATAAAACTGACTCTAGTCTGTTTTCCAAAAATACAAAACTTACAAAGATCAAGCTTGCAGCTTTTAACCCCATGCAGCAGATTTCATCTATGCAATTATGTCATCTCACGTTCACTGAGATGACCCAGACGCATATGCCATAGCTTTGTACTGTCATTATCTGACTCCACAGAATGGACTCCACTTACAATTGTACTCCCTAACAGTCTGTAGATATTGCCTGCAGTTAACTTTCCTTTCATCACAGTCAGTGAACCCTTAACAATTCTGATGGTTTCCCTATCCTCATCAGCCTCAGGAATAAAATCATTTCTGTGTAGAGTGCCCAAGGAAATCAAATTCTTCTTCAGATCTGGAATATATCTGACATCACATAACGTTCTAACTGTGTCATCATACATCTGAATTCTGACTTCTCCAATACCAACTATATTGCAGCATCTATCATCAC
>JXCR01146359.1:189215-226165 GCA_002079205.1 Phalaenopsis hybrid cultivar
GTTAAATTCGGGTATATTTAGAATCAATATTGAGTCAATTTAGAGTTTGCGGATCGATTTCAAGTCTATTTCGGGTCAGCAAGTCAGCCTGAACCCGAAACAAAAAATTAAAGGAGCAATTTTTATCATAAGAAAAACAAAAATACCAGATTTTCCCATTTCCATTCGCCACCCCTTGAAATTGGCAGGACGTGGTCAATAGTACAGTCCAGACGAGAAGAACAATACCTGTTGATAAACAAGAAGTGAATCTTGGTAGCACTACTTTTAAAGCAAGCAGCAGAAACCGGTTTATGTATAGCTTCTCACGAATGATAACATTTTGCTTAAATGAACTCGAAATTTACAGATATAACCTCAGAAAACACATGCGGGAAGATTTACATACAAACCACCCAATTCCTATGTATTTACAACATCATACTCCCACCTAAACTTGATAACTTCATAATTAAAACCACTTTGCCAGGGCATGAAAAAGATGTATTTCACGTTTTAAAAGTTAGAAGGTTGTAGTCTTCAATGTAAGAAAACAAACTAATTTTAAATTTTAAAGAACACCTAAAACCTATTCTCCTTAGATCAAATCAAATTGTTTTTAGGAACATTTACATACATAGCACTCAATTCCTATTTATTTGCATATCTACCACCTAAATCTTGCTTTTTTAAAGCTTGCATCACCCAAATCCTTCACATCACATCAAAAATATCACCTTTTTTACAGCTTTCCATGCATGGGTGATGAGGTACGCATGTAAAAATTGAAGTTTTAGGAGTTAGATATGTAAAAAATACATAAGAACTGAGTAATATGCATGTAAATATGAAGGTTTACACATAATAATGTTATGCCATCAAATGAGCATAGAGCACTTTCTACATGCATATGTTACAAGTTATAAAAGTAAAAAAAATTCATTTTTTGCAAAATAAACCTACTGGCAAGTGTACGAATCCCGGAAAAATATGCTTTTTCGACTGAGAGTGTGCTTTATTCTCCTTCTCTTCACTGCCTGAAGCAGGCGACGCACCTGTAGAGAGAGAGAGGTCGTCGGTGAGGCTGACGCGTGTAAACAAGTCGAGCTCGTGTTATTCAATTCATTTCATCAAGCAAACAAGACAAAATCTTTGTTATTATTCGGCTCATTCTATTTGCAAACCATAGCACACAATTCTCATGTATTTACATATCACACAGCTAAGCTTTCGTGTGCGCATATATAGCTCTTTGGTGCTTTAAACCTTTTAAAAAGTGGTGATAGTGTTTTTTTAATATGATATTAAAACGTTGAGGGTTATATGTGTAAACATGAAAGTCGGTGTGTTAGATATGTAAATATATAAGAATGGTGTGCTATGTATGTAAATGCGCCTAAATTATAAAATATAAAGATCAACACCTAAGGGGCATTTTCATACATACCACACAATTCTTATATATATTTACATATCAAACACTTAAATTGTTATTTCGTGTAAATATCAAACTTTACGTGTTGGATATGCAAATGCATCAGAATTGTGTGGTATGCATGTAAATTTCCCCACACATGAATGCATATAAATATAAATGCACACATGCATATATAACACGTACGTTTACCTATGGATAAACATAATCAAGCTATCATCGAGTCGACCACTATCATATCTGTTTGGCTCATTAAACATTAAGAGCTTGTAAAAATTGCTCAAACTCGAGCTAATTAATGAGCTGAACTCAATCGAACATAAATAAAGATTTACATACATACCACTCAATTCCTATGTATTTACATGTCTTAAAACCTAAATTTCAATTTTTACGCACATGCCGCCTAACATATGCATGAAAATATGTATTTCTCATTTTAAAAAGTTAAAATGGTGGTAGTTTTGACGTGTTATGAAAGATTTGGTTGGCATGAATGTAAAAAAGTAAAAAAGTTAAGGTGTTAGATATGTAAATACATAGGAATTGGGTGGGGGTATGTATGTAAGAAAAGTTTTAATACCCTTAAAACAGCTGGAATGTAGAAGGAGCCTTGAGGAGAGGAGACTGTCTGATCATAGTACTCTAGAACATCAGCCTGTCAGATTAATTTGAACTTCAATGTGAAACATCTGGTGGTATGCTGGTAAATATTTGTAAGTCAGAAAAGGATTATATTTTTTTAGCTACATAAAAGAAAACTAAATAAACATTAAAAAAAAACAAAAATAAAATTGATCCCAAATAAGTCCTTAGCAAATTTATATTCATTATGAAAAGTATCGCGCAGCAACCGACCTTCTCCATGAACTCTAGACAAATTGCACGCTTCCAACAAACGACGTTGACGGGCCTGCAAAATTACAAATTAAGTTGGATCAATATGCAAAATTATTAGCATAGTTGTATATTCTCACTTACAATATACCAAGTGAATAGTTTGTAAAAAATTACATGTAAAATAAGAATTTAGTGAGGTGAAAGAAAGTCAGCATAGATTCCTCCAAAAGGTAGTACTACTACCATCATGAGGCACCAAAGGGGGATTTGAATGTTTTACCTCTAAGAAGCACAAATCATGTGTAAGGCAAAGAAGATTTACATACATACCGCTCAATTTGCACGTATTTACATATCTAACTCCGAAACTTTAATTTTTACATACTGTTGACCTCATTTTCATCATCTCTCCCATCTTTGGCCACTTGTCATTCCTATCTAGTTATGGTATTCCTTATTAGTACACCCCTAGATAGTGCTTGGTTGACCTTGGGTCGGCTCGGGTGTATTTTGTTTGACTTAGATGAGCTCGGGTTTGACTTAAAAAAGAAATTTTAATATAAATTTAAAGCTAAATTTAATTCAACCTAAGTCGTCAATTCANTTTTACGTATGGATAAACATAATCAAGCTATCATCGAGCCGACCACTATCATATCTGTTTGGCTCATTAAACATTAAGAGCTTGTAAAAATTGCTCAAACTCGAGCTAATTATTGAGCTGAACTCAATCGAACATGAATAAAGATTTACATACATACCACTCAATTCCTATGTATTTACATGCCGCCTAACATATGCATGAAAATATGTATTTCTCATTTTAAAAAGTTAAAATGGTGGTAATTTTGATGTGTTATGAAAGATTTGGTTGGCATGAATGTAAAAAAGTAAAAAGTTAAGGTGTTAGATATGTAAATACATAGGAATTGGGTGGGGGTATGTATGTAAGAAAAGTTTTAATACCCTTAAAACAGCTGGAATGTAGAAGGAGCCTTGAGGAGAGGAGACTGTCTGATCATAGTACTCTAGAACATCAGCCTGTCAGATTAATTTGAACTTCAATGTGAAACATCTGGTGGTATGCTGGTAAATATTTGTAAGTCAGAAAAGGATTATATTTTTTTAGCTACATAAAAGAAAACTAAATAAACATTAAAAAAAAAATCAAAAATAAGATTGATCCCAAATAAGTCCTTAGCAAATTTATATTCCTCATTATGAAAAGTATCGCGCAGCAACCGACCTTCNTCAAAAATAAAATTGATCCCAAATAAGTCCTTAGCAAATTTATATTCATTATGAAAAGTATCGCGCAGCAACCGACCTTCTCCATGAACTCTAGACAAATTGCACGCTTCCAACAAACGACGTTGACGGGCCTGCAAAATTACAAATTAAGTTGGATCAATATGCAAAATTATTAGCATAGTTGCATATTCTCACTTACAATATACCAAGTGAATAGTTTGTAAAAAAGAAATTTTACTAAATAAATTACAAATTAATTCTAATCAATCCATTATACCAAGAGATGAGCTTGGGTTTGACTTAAAAAAGAAATTTTAATATAAATTTAAAGCTAAATTTAATTCAACCTAAGTCGTCAATTCAAAATTCATGATCAAAACTTAAATATAAACTTTAAATATAAAACCAGCTAATCCATAATCTAAATAAATTACAAATTAATTCTAATCAATCCATAATTCACTCAAATCTAAATTAAACTTAATATAATCAAACCCTTGATAATAAATCAACTTAAACATTTAATTTAGCTTTTTTTTTTCCTCTTAACATTTAATTTAGCTTAATTTCAAAAAGATTAATATAAATATGCATGTGTATGTGTGTTTATATATATATATATATATATATATATATATATATATATATATATATANAAAACGTAGAGTACATTCAGAGTCCACTGATATGTGGGCACGTGGAGGCGACAGAAAAATAATAATAAAAAAAATCGTTATAGCACAGGGAAATATTCCTCCCGTATTATTCTATATTATTCATGTGTTATTGTAGTGATATTTATGTGTTATTATGTTCTGGAAATATTCTCGATGTTATAATAACACAATAACGCATCAATACCACCACAATAACACGTGAATAATACGTAATAACATAGGAGAAATATTCTCCTGTGTTACCGGTCCAGATCACAGGAAAGTGCGCATGTTTCCTTGAAATCACGTGTCCGCATATCAATGGACTCCGAACGTAGCTCTACGTCAGGAGTCCTGATGTAATATCTTTCCCCTTTCCATGCATAGAAAAAATGACAAATATATAAAAATTAAACTTTATTGCTCGAAATGTAAATACATAAGAATAAAGTGCCATGTAATTAAATATTCTAAAAAATATTTAGAGGCACTTACATACCACCCAATTCTTATGCATTCATGTATCTATCACTTTAAACTTAATTTTTTTTTACATGTATACCACTCAAATATTTCATAACACAAATATAGTGAAATATGAGGTACATATGTAAAAAATAAGATTTATGTGTTAGATATGTGAATTCATAAGAATTGAGTGACATCCATTCAACAAGCATTATAATGAATATCACAAATATAAAATACATATAAAATGAATACTGCACATTTCATAAAGTTCACTGATGCTAATCATTCAGGTATAATTACATAGAGACCACACGAAACATCGATATTTACAAATTATGCACCCAGATGAATTTTTTTCGAACTATCCAACTGATATATTTATGCATGTTATGATCAAATCATTAAGAATTTGATAAAACGAAAAGAACAAATCGAGTAAGAATTTGAAAAATGGACGAAAGGAGGGTAGATTTATAAATAACAAGTTATGGATGGTCTGTATGTAATTGCACCAATCTTCTTGAAGGAGATGAATAAATAATAGCCAAAAATATAAGTTTAATTAAATATATTTAGACTATTTGATCATACATAAAATCCATTATTGCAAGTAATATGACCATGAACAGCTCAAAATCCTCTTATAACTAATATCTAGATTTATAAAATAAAAAAAAATAAAATAAATAAATAACCAATATTCATCCTCTTCATGTTTATATGTACAGCTTGGCAGTCCACCCNACTTGTAACTAATATCTAGATTTATAAAATAAAAAAATAAAATAAATAAATAACCAATATTCATCCTCTTCATGTTTATATGTACAGCTTGGCAGTCCACCCTCTCAATCTGCCATCTGAAATACACAAAAGCCAAGATGAGAAATGTAAAGATGAAAGGTTAGTTGTGTAAAATAAGAGGAATTCAGGGGGGTGTTTGAAAACAATAATTTAACATAATTTAGCCATAAATTTAAAGTAAATCCAGCCAAACATAAAAAAATATAAAATTTAAATCTTGTGCTCTGTTANTATCTGAAATACACAAAAGCCAAGATGAGAAATGTAAAGATGAAAGATTAGTTGTGTAAAATAAGAGGAATTCAGGGGGGTGTTTGAAAACAATCATTTAACAGGATTTAGCCATAAATTTAAAGTAAATCCAGCCAAACATAAAAAAATATAAAATTTAAATCTTGTGCTCTGTTAAAACGAATATTGTCTTTTCCATCAGTTATTCGATGTAAATCCGAATTTTCTAAATCCGACTTCACAGTCGAATTTACGAGATTTATTTTGTCGTCAAAATATTGCAGCCAAACACCGCCTTAAACAGATAGGAAGAGCAAAAGAACAAATTTCTCCTCATTCCCTCTGCATTCTCTCTTATTTTTTCTCTCAACTCAATGCCACTCGTAAAAATTTACATACATATCACGGGATTCTTATGTATTTATATATCNCTCTCAACTCAATGCCACTCGTAAAAATTTACATACATATCACGGGATTCTTATGTATTTATATATCGAACACCTAAACCTTCATCTTTACATTTATAACGCTTTAGTCACGTCAAAATCTACGCATAAGAAGATGTAGTTCACTCTAAGAAGGCCCGTGACAATCATATTTTTGATGTGATGCAAGAGATTTGAGGGTTATACATGCAAAAATCAAAAGTTAGGCATGAGAAATGTGAATACATAAGAATTGTGTGCCATGTATGCAAATCCCCCTATATTAAATTGAGTTTCACTGGCAAATACTACACATAATAAATACTCACACCATAATAATAATAATAATAATAATGAAAATAGCATTAAGTTAAAAACAAAACTGAAATTTAAAAATAAAATAAAATAAAATAAAATAAGATGAAATATTTGTTTGAAATATGAAATTAAAGTTTACAGATGCTTATTTAAATTAGAGTGGACATTAATTGGATACTGAACAATAATTTAATACAAATAGTAGATGTTGATTAAAGTTTTAGTATTAATGATGGTTAAATTAAAGTGACATGAATACTTTCAATTAAATATGTTAACCAATAATTAAATTAACATAATTAATTAAATGACTAATAAAACATAATTAAACAATATGCTTAAAATTTATTTTTTTATTATATCTAACTATTAGAGACAGAAGCTTTTAGGTAAGTCGGCTAAACGAGATAGTACGTTTATTTTTAAGCTATTGTAACTTCTAGTTTCTTCTAAATCAAATTCATTGATAGGGTACTGAAACTTGATTACACAATTTTACTGTGATTTTTATGNATTAATCAAAATTAGGGTCTTTTGTGAGGAAAAACACGATCTTTTCTTCGGGTGACTGGTGATGGCGAAAAAATTTGAATTTTGGAAGGCAGAGAAGAAGAAGAGGTAGGAGTTGAGGGTTGGAAATGTTTGCTTGTTAGAGTGTGGGAACAGCTGAGGGTTCTTATCCACATGTTTGAAGATTTCTTAGAATTTAATTATAGTATTGTTATGTCTTAGGCAATTACATACACATCACCTGAAACTTTGTTATTTACAAATCAACCCTCCTCTTTCATCTATTTTTCTAATACTCATTAAAGTATCAAAATTCATGGTAAAACCCCACTCTTAAATAGTTCAAAAATATTATGTCGATCATTTTTTTTTTTAAGAAACTCAATAGTAAATTTTATTCCGACAAAAAAAGGTTTACAAGATCTGTGACCGACAGCTTCACTATACACCAACCACCCTACACTCACACAAAGAAATAAAAACCTAAGAAATCGTCAGTTACTAAGTATAACTCATGCAAAAAAAAAAAAAAGTCTAAAAAATACCATCACATCAAATATAAGGAGTTTCTAAACAATCACCATGAATAAGTATAAAAAACTCGTGAGGTACTCGAACTGAAAATAAGAAGTATTGTTTCTCCAACCCACTCTTAGCAGCCCAATTTGCGCATTGGTTTCCTTCTGGATATATAAATAGCCAATTAACTTGCACAATCTTAGCTAAATTACCTAGATTAATTCATAAATATCAATATTTCAAATGATATGCATGTAATCAATCTAAAGATGGTATAATTACATGATTCATTTTGAATAATTGAAATTATGGTTTTTTTTTTTAATTATTATTCAAAATAGATTTAATGTTATCATAATATCCTTAGTATTGTTATTGTATTTTGCTTTTTATGAGCCAAATGAAGTTAAACAAAATTATTTCACTTTCAATATTATTTTGGGGCCTTTACACACATATATCACCTATTTTTTATTTATTTATTTTTATACCAATCAAAATTATATAATCACAACTATTAAAAATTGAAATATAATATGCATAGATAAATTGATGTGTGTGTATGTGTTTAAATGAGTGATATTTATGTAAATCTTCCAAATATTTCAAAACAAAATTTGACATTAGACTATTATATAATTAATTAATTTAATTTTAACATGATATTATGACATAAAATTTTAAAAATNGAAGTTAAAAAAAATATTTCACTTTCAATATTATTTTGGGGCCTTTACACACCTATAACACCTAATTTTTATTTATTTATATTTATACCAATTAAAATTATATAATCACAACTTTTAAAAATTGAAATATAATATGCATAGATAAATTGATGTGTGTGTATGTGTCTAAATGAGTGATAGTTATGTAAATCTTCCAATTATTTCAAAATGAATTTTGACATTAGACTATTATATAATTAATTAATTTAATTTTAACATGATATTATGACATAAAATTTTAAAAATAATTAATAAATATATTAACTTTGATTATTAAAGTTTTAATAGATCTCTACTAAACTACATATGTGATTGAGTTTTGGATATTTTCAGATTAATTATAATCAAATACACTTAAAATAAAAATTGAAGCTTTACTGAAATTTTCAAATTTTTGAAAAAATTAGAATTTAACTTTATACAAAATAATGAAAAAAGTGCTTCAAATAAACCCTAAATATTTGCTAAAAGAAATTGAGACATTTAGATACATACCACTATAGTCCTACGTATTTACGTATTAGCATCTAAATTTTACTTTTTACATTTAAAAAATTGAAACACTCATTTTACATCAGGACTCCTAACGTAGAGTACATTCAGAGTCCACTGATATGTGGGCACGTGGAGGTGACAGAAAAATAATAATAAAAAAATCGTTATAGCACAGGGAAATATTCCTCCCGTATTACTCTATATTATTCATGTGTTATTGTGGTGATATTCATGTGTTGTTATTTCTGAAAATATTCTCGATGTTATAATAACACAATAACACATCAATACCACCACAATAACACATGAATAATACGTAATAACATAGGAGAAATATTCTCCTGTGTTACCGGTCCAGATCACAGGAAAGCGCGCATGTTTCCTTAAAATCACGTGTCCACATATCAATGGACTTCGAACGTAACTCTACGTTAGGAGTCCTGATGTAATATTTTTCCCCTTTCCATGCATAGAAAAAATGACAAATATATAAAAATTAAACTTTATTGCTCGAAATGTAAATACATAAGAATAAAGTGCCATGTAATTAAATATTCTAAAAAATATTTAGAGGCACTTACATACCACCCAATTCTTATGCATTCATGTATCTATCACTTTAAACTTAATTTTTTTTTTATATGTATACCACTCAAATATTTCGTAACACAAAAATATAGTGAAATATGAGGGTACATATGTAAAAAATAAGATTTATGTGTTAGATATGTGAATTCATAAGAATTGAGTGACATCCATTCAACAAGCATTATAATGAATACCACAAATATAGAATACATATAAAATGAAAATTGCACCTTTCATAAAGTCCACTAACGCTAATCATTCAGGTATAATTACATAGAGACCACACGAAACACCGATATTTACAAATTTTGCACCCAGATGAATTTTTTTCGAACTATCCAACTGATACATTTATGCATGTTATGATCAAACCATTGAGAATTTGATAAAACGAAAAGAACAAATCGAGTAAGAATTTGAAAAATGGACGAAAGGAGGGTAGATTTATANGGATATTGATATTGGTGTATCTTAATTGATACAATTTTAAAAAGTTCTACCGTGACAGTTATATTGATATAAAATAATATAGATATTTACTAATATAGTAAACTGCATTGGAGTTTTGAACTATCGTGAATGATCGTACTTGAAAAAGTAAACCATTTGATGCTTTAATATTGATTTCTAATACTTATGATTAGCATGCAGATTATTTCATTGTCGTTAAGTTACTGTAGTTTAGAAGTGTACTCATTGGCTTGTTATAGCTCATTATTGTTTTAAATTAACTTTTTTTCAACATTAATTTTTTTTAAAGATGTTTAGTAGATAATTGAATGTTTAAAGAAGACGTGGACAACCTGAACTAAGATAAATTTAACCGTATTACTTTAAATGATTATCACAGTCCAACTGTCTATTCCTGTCTTATGAAATCCAAACCATAGGTCGGGTCGTGGAATAATCAACTTCAAAAAAGTTTGCAGGAAAAAAACAGTTTTGATAAGCCAAATGATTTTAGGGGCATTTACTTAAATACCACACAATTCTTATATATTTACATATCTAACAGCTGAACTTTCATTTTTGTATATATGCTACTCAAATCTATGACATAACATAAAAAAATACCACTTCTACTAACTTTTTAAATGGGAAATACACATTTTCATGCAAAAGTTCTAACATCAAAGTGTTAGAAATCTAAATATCAAAATTCAGGTGTTAGATATGTAAATTTTTCAAATTATGGTCACATACCATTGCTGGATCTTCCTGAATTCTGTCAGTACAGGATATNCATTGAGTTAAAAACAAAACTGAAATTTAAAAATGAAATAAAATAAGATGAAATATTTATTTGCAATATGGAATTAAAGTTTACAAATGCTTATTTAAATTAGAGTGGACATTAATTTGATACTGAATATAATTTAATACAAATAGTAGATGTTGATTAAAGTTTTAGTATTATTGATGGTTAAATTAAAGTGACATGAATACTTAAAATAACATAATTAATTAAATGATTAATAAAACATAATTAAATAATATGCTTAAAATTTATTTTTTATTATATTATAATCATCTAACTATTAGAGACAGATTAACGGTGTTTGAAGCTTTAAGGCAAGTCGGCTGAACGAGATAGTACGTTTATTTTTAAGCTATTGTAACTTCTAGTTTCTTCTAAACCAAATTCATTGTTAGGGCACTGAAACTTGATTGCACAATTTTATTGTGACTTTTATGCTTTTGTTGCTTATTGGTCATTTCGTTGTGATTATTTTACATTTTTAGCAAGACTACTATTACGCATTATTTAAAAGTTTACATAGATTGATTGCATATTCATGTTGACTGTGATGAAAATCATCTCTTTTATGGTACCAGTGGGGATGCTAAGGCACTCATAGATGTAATTAAAAAAAAGAATATTGATATTGATGTACCTTAATTGATACAATTTTAAAAAGTTCTACTGTGACGGTTATATTGATATAAAATAATATAGATATTTACTAATACAGTAAACTGCATTGGAGTTTTGAACTATCGTGAATGATCGTATTTGAAAAAGTAAACCATTTGATGCTTTAATATTGATTTATAATACTTATGATTAAGATGCAGATTATTTCATTTTCGTTACGTTACTGTAGTTTAGAAGTGTACTCATTGGCTTGTTGTAGCTCGTTATTGTTTTAAATTAACCTTTTTTCAACTTTCATCTTTTTTTTAAGATGTTTAGTAGATAATGGAATGTTTAAAGAAGACGTGGATAACTTGAACTAAGATAAATTTAACCGTATTACTTTAAATGATTATCACAGTCCAACTGTCTATTCCTGTCTTAAGAAATCCAAACCACAGGTCGGGTCGTGGAATAATCAACTTCAAAAAAGTTTGCATGAAAAAAAAAAACAGTTTTGATAAGCCAAATGATTTTAGAGGCATTTACTTAAATACCACACAATTCTTATATATTTACATATCTAACACCTGAACTTTCATTTTTGTATATATGCTACTCAAATCTACGACATAACATAAAAAAATACCACTTCTACTAACTTTTTAAATGGGAAATACACATTTTCATGCAAAAGTTATAACATCAAGGTGTTAGAAATGTAAATATCAAAATTCAGGTGTTGGATATGTAAATTTTTCAAATTATGGTCACATACCATTGCTGGATCTTCCTGAATTCTGTCAGTACAGGATATATATTTTCAAATGCAGCATAAGTATCATCTCTCACCTGAAAGTGCAAAAATAAAATCAATCAGAGCAAATTAAATAGGTCAATTGATATAATTTTGCAATAAAGAATTAAGCTACCTTAGCTCCAGTAAGAACAATCTTGCCTGAAACGAATATGAGAAGCACAATTTTTGGCTGCTTCATTCGATAGATCAGACCAGGAAACAGTTCTGGTTCATACTGCATCAATGAATAATTACATAAATAATCCTTTAAATTAGCCATTAAATTGGAAAATTACAAAATAGAAGAAATAGCTTCTTATGTAAATATAAAAATAATTTAAAATAAGATTGAAAAAAAAAGAGGGGTCGGATCTTTCATATGACAGAAAATACTACTATTTTAACTTCTAAGAAGCGAAATGCACCTTTTCAGGCAAAGGTGAGGCGGTGTTTGGATGCAACTTAATTTTACGTTAAATAGGATTTATTATATCCGATCAATCCTAATTTATCAGATCGATGATGCAACCGAAGAGCTCACGAGCGACGGCGGAATAAATCCAGGTCGCAATCGGATTTACTGAATCCGCATTTACATCATAAAAATGATGGAACGCAGAAAGAGATAGATGGAACACGAGAAATTCGGATTTGAAGTAGTGGATTTTATTTGTATTTATTTATTTATTTATTTTTCGATGGATTTAAGCTAAATTCATGGTTAAAACATATTAAAAATATGCTACCAAATACCGCCTAAGATGTCATGCACGCAAAAACTGAAGTTTAGGAGTTAGACACATTTAAATAAGGAGTAGTGCAACGTCAGACATTTACCGGACACCGAGACTTGCAGACATGCCTCAGACAAGTCCCTAATGTGTATGATTTAAATAATATTAAAATAAAAAAGAACACGAGTGTCTTAAATTAGTAAATTAAAAATTAAGAAAAATATATTTTTAAGCATTAACTACATATTTTGATAGGTAAGAATAAAAAAAAAAAAATTTTATTTAAGGATTAAACATGCATGTTCTACTTTTTCATCTCATTTCTTTTCTCACAAATGAGCTTAAAAGATTAGTAAATCGCCCGACTGGGCTGATATTTCTCGTTATGGACATCTTAATTTTCGAAAGATAGTGCTATTAAATTTCTTTTTATATTTTTCTTAATATTTTATTTATTCAATATATATACATAATTTTTATGATAATGGTGCATCTAACACATGTTTGTGTCAAACATTTTTAATAATAGCAGTGTCCCGTGTCCATGTCGCTGTATCCGTATGCGTGCAACAAAGACATAAATCTTTGAAAATGATAAGAAAATGAGGCAATGATGCATAAAACTTACACTAGAGAAGGCACCATGGGAGTAAGCCAGTCCTTCAAGCCTTATGGGAAACTTCACATCACAAGAACCAACAATATTTTGAATCTTAAAATCCTAAATTTCATTATAAATAAATACAAATTAGGAGATTAAAAGCCAAAAAAATAACAAAAAAAAGCAACAATACTTCAAGCATATGATGATAGTTACCTTGAATTTGGCAGGGAAACCAAGCTTCTGAATGATACGAGCATACTGAAATAAATAGAAAAAAATAAATAAATAACTCAAAAAATATATTTAATAAAATTAAGGAAGATTTGCATACATACCACTCAAATCCTATGTATTTACACATCTAACACGCAAACTTCATTTTTTCCTTGCCTACGCATGAAAAGGTGTATTTCACTCGAGTTAAAACGATAGTATTTTTTGTGTGATATGAAAGATTTGGGAGGTGTAAATGTAAGAAATAAAATTTGAGTGTTAGATACATAAATACATGAGAATTAGGTGGTATGTATGTAAATACCTGTAAAATTAGCTACATTACACATTGTTATGCCTATAAAATGATGCTGAAAAGTGCTGTAGTACCTTCCGAGCAGCAAGCTTGGACTGAAGCTCACTCTTAGCTCCAGTGCACACCTGAGACATTAGAAGGTTAGAACGGGCAATAGTCAATAAATACCAAAAAAAAGAAGGGGCATTTACATACTTACCACCCAATTCCTATGTATTAACATATCAACCCCCCAAACTTCAATTTTTACCTACAGATTGGCATAGGTTGGGTGGTTTGTAGCCAAAAATTGAAGTTTAGGAAAAAAAAAAAAAAACATTATGGGCCACATATTTTAGGTTTCAATATCATATGGAAGATTTCCCATGATATTTTAATAATTAAAAATGAAAGAGAAGAATAAATAAAAGCAAAAAATACATATTTAAGTATGAAAGATTTACAAACATATCACTCAATTCCTATGTGTTTACATATCTAGCACCTAACTTCAACTTTTACATGCATGCCACGTTACCCGTGCATGAAAAAAGTGTATTTCACCTTTTAAAAGTTAAAATGGCGGTATTATTGAAGTTACGTGAAAGATTTACGTGGTATAAATCTAAAAAAGCAAACTTTAGATGTCAGATATGTAAATGCATAGGAATTGGGTGGTATGTATGTAAATGACCTTTAAATATTATAATTCTGATAACTTGGCTAGTTGAATGTTAAGTGTTGAGCAATAAGAATCATGTATACAAAGATATATAGGAACAAATACTAGAAACAATTTGGTGAGGATATCCTAGCCAAGATATACATAAAGGCATGTCATATCACTTCCATCTGCATTGAAATGCATGTAATACAAAAATAATTAGGAATATTTACTTACATAGCACTCAATCCCTACATATTTGTATATCTAACCATGGAAAATCAAGAAGCAACAGGCTCCTTTGGTCAGCCGGCTACCTACTTATCATGGAAGATTGAATTGGGAGATAACTTTGAAAACTTCTTAATCAGTTTTATTCTCTTCTAATTTATTTAATTTTTGTTAATTTTACTTCAGAATTATTTACTTTTCAAATTTAGATTTGGATATGTTTAGTATGTTTATAAATTAGGAGGGATTGGTTTACCTATATGTATATGTATTGATACAAAGCAATGTAAAATTATTTGTATAAATGGAGAACATATTTTGTGTTGAGAAAAATTAAGCGGTGCGCTAAGATATCGACAAAAATGAAGAAATTATAAGAATCAAGTGAATGCTTGCATTTAAACTCTCAAGCAATCGAAGCCAAATGTCCACCCATTTAAGGCCCGTCACATATTTAAATTTATATTTCAATTTCAGTTTCTAGAAAGTTTGAATTTTCAAATTTGGAGGCTTTTATGGATGGTTATAAAAAAATAATAAATCAGGAAGGTGGTTAACACCTTCAAAAAATTTTCCCCTTTTTTTTGACTATTTTATCATTGTAATCTCTATAAATATGACCAATATATTAGTCGTTGAATGAAATATTTGAGTGAAGGTTTTTTCTCTTATTGATTGGTGTTTGATGGCTTCAAGTGCTATATTTTCTTTGATGAGATTAGGCATTTAGCTTTGTTTTTCTTTTCAGTTATTTATTATCAATTTATAACATTTACTCTAAAATCTTCACCACCCTCATCCACATTCTAAACATCTCTTAATATTGATAATTAACAACCAAAGCCTCAGAACCATTATAAACCTCTCTTCAAATCTCTCAATCAAGTTTAGAGCATATTAAGGCAGTCTTATTCTTCAACCCTCAACACCATTGTAAACTTATCTAAAACTATTCATCTATTCCAAATCATAGGTACACATTCTAAGCTAACACTAATAATTATTTTCAGTCATCTACCCAGTCTTAAGCCACCTTCTCACAAAAGAGATATTTCAAATTAACCCAAGCATGACTAATTTAGACTACTCTTGGTATTTTAGTCATCATTCCATCTTAAATCTTTTAATAATCCACCAAAATCTTCACATAACATCTTTAAACCTATCACCAAACATCCATAACAATTTTTTAATATTTTATCTCATCAAAAGACCACCCATCTCCATCATATTCAGTATCAGAACGAATTTAGGAAGATGCCAAGTAACGTTGAATTGTTTTGGGGGGAGTTTCCCCTTATGGTGTACCAAATGGCTCAACCATTAAAATTATGATTATAATAAAATTCACCACAATTAATAAATTAAGTATTAGATTTTGGTGATGATTCATTTGCATGAATATGAAGATGGGTTTGGTGATTCATTTTCTTATTGAATAACTTTGGTAAGTTTTTCAAACTTCCATTTTATATATTTTCTTTATTTTTTTATCCAATATCCACTACATAGCTTTCATAATTATAATAAAATTTACCACTCTTCATAAATTATGTATTAGAATTTAGTGTGGATTTATTTGTATGCTTGTGAGATGAGTTTGGTAATTAATTTTCTTACTGAAGAACTTTGATGAGCACTTTCCCAAAAAGAGATATTTCAAATCAGCTTTCATTTTCTTGGTGAAGAACTTTGATGAGTACTTTCCCAAANCTCTCTTTTTGGGAAAGTACTCATCAAAGTTCTTCAGTAAGAAAATGAATTACCAAACTCATCTTCACATGCATACAAATAAATCCTCACTAAATTCTAATACATAATTTATGAAGAGTGGTAAATTTTATTATAATTATGAAAGCTATGTAGTGGATATTTGATAAAAAAAAAAGAAAATATATAAAATGGAAGTTTGAAAAACTTAACAAAGTTATTCAATAAAAAAATGAATCACCAAACTCATCTTCATATTCATGCAAATGAATCATCACTAAAATCTAATACTTAATTTATTAATTGTGGTGAATTTTATTATAATCATAATTTTAATGGTTGAGCCATTTGGTACACCATAAGGGGAAACTCCCCCCAAAACAATTCAACGTTACTTGGCATCTTCTCAAATTCGTTCTGATACTGAATATGATGGAGGTGGGTGGTCTTTTGATGAGATAAAATATTAAAAAATTGCTATGGATGTTTGGTGATAGGTCTAAAGATGTTATGTGAAGATTTTGGTGGATTATTAAAAGATTTAAGATAGAATGATGACTAGAATACCAAGATTAGTCTAAATTAGTCTTGTTTGGGTTAATTTGAAATATCTCTTTTGTGGGAAAGTGGCTTAAGATTGGGTAGATGACTGAAAATAATTATTAGTGTTAGCTTAGAATGTGTACCTATGATTTGGAATAGATGAATAGTTTTAGATAAGTTTACAATGGTGTTGAGGGTTAAAGAATAAGACTGCCTTAATGTGCTCTAAACTTGATTGAGAGATATGAAGAGAGGTTTATAATGGTTCTGAGGCTTTGGTTGTTAATTAGCAATATTAAGAGATGTTTGGAATGTGGATGAGGGGTGGTGAAGATTTTAGAGTAAATGTTATAAATAGATAATAAATAACTGAAAAGAAAAACAAAGCTAAATACCTAATCTCATTAAAGAAAATATAGCACTTGAAGCCATCAAACACCAATCAATAAGAGAAAAGACCTTCACTCAAATATTTCATTCAACGATTAATATATTGGTCATATTTATAGAGATTACAATGATAAAAAAGTCAAAAAAAGGGGAAAATTTTTTGAAGGTGTTAACCACCTTCTTGATTTATTATTTTTTTATAACCATCCATAAAAGCCTCCAAATTTGAAAATTCAAACTTTCTAGAAACTGAAAATAAAATATAAATTTAAATATGTGAGGGGCCTTAAATGGGTGGACGTTTGGCTTCGATTGCTTGAGAGTTTAAATGCAAGCATTCACTTGATTCTTATAATTTCTTCATTTTTGTTGATATCTTAGTGCACCGCTTAATTTTCCTCAACACAAAATATGTTCTCCATTCATACAAATAATTTTACATTGCTTTGTATCAATACATATAGATACATATACATATAGGTAAACCAATCCCTCCTAATTTATAAACATACTAAATATATCCAAATCTAAATTTGAAAAGTAAATAATTCTGAAATAAAAATAACAAAAATTAAATAAATTAGAAAAGAATAAAACTGATTAAGAAGTTTTCAAACTTATCTCCCAATTCAATCTTCCATGATAAATAGGTAGCCGGCCGACCAAAGGAGCCTGTTACTTCTTGATTTTCCATGGTTAGATATACAAATATGTAGGGATTGAGTGCTATGTAAGTAAATATTCCTAATTNTTTTTTTTGACTTTTTTATCATTGTAATCTCTATAAATATGATCAATATATTAGTCGTTGAATGAAGTATTTGAGTGAAGGTCTTTTCTCTTATTGATTGGTGTTTGATGGCTTCAAGTGCTATATTTTCTTTAATGAGATTAGGTATTTAGCTTTGTTTTTCTTTTCAGTTATTTATTATCTATTTATAACATTTACTCTAAAATCTTCACCACCCCTCATCCACATTCTAAACATCTCTTAATATTGATAATTAACAACCAAAGCCTCAGAACCATTATAAACCTATCTGCATATCTCTCAATCAAGTTTAGAGCATATTAAGGCAGTCTTATTCTTTAACCCTCAACACCATTGTAAACTTATCTAAAACTATTCATCTATTCCAAATCATAGGTACACATTCTAAGCTAACACTAATAATTATTTTCAGTCATCTACCCAATCTTAAGCCAGTTTCCCACAAAAGAGATATTTCAAATTAACCCAAACAAAACTAATTTAGACTAATCTTGGTATTTAGTCATCATTCCATCTTAAATCTTTTAATAAGCCACCAAAATTTTCACATAACATCTTTAGACCTATCACCAAACATTCATAGCAATTTTTTAATATTTTATCTCATCAAAAGACCACCCACCTCCATCTTATTCAGTATCAAAACGAATTTGGGAAGATGCCAAGTAACTTTGAATTGTTTTGGGGGGAGTTTCCCCTTATGGTGTACCAAATGGCTCAACCATTAAAATTATGATTATAATAAAATTCACCATAATTAATAAATTAAGTATTAGATTTTAGTGATGATTCATTTGCATGAATATGAATATGAGTTTGGTGATTCAATTTTTTTATTGAATAACTTTGGTAAGTTTTTCAAACTTCCATTTTATATATTTTCATTATTTTTTTATCAAATATCCACTACATAGCTTTCATAATTATAATAAAATTTACCACTCTTCATAAATTATGTATTAGAATTTAGTGAGGATTTATTTGTATGCATGTGAAGATGAGTTTGGTAATTCATTTTCTTACTGAAGAACTTTGATGAGTATTTTCCCAAAAAGAGATATTTCAAATCAGCTTTCATTTTCTTGGTGAAGAACTTTGATGAGTACTTTCCCAAAATGAGATATTTCAAATCAACACCAAATAAGGCCAATTTAGACTAGCTTGGTATTTTAGCCATCATTCCATCTTAAGTCTTTTAACAGTCCAGCAAAATTTTCACATCACATCTTTAAACCTATGACCAAACATCCATAGCATTTTTTTAGTATTTTATCTCATCAAAAGGCCACTCACCTCCATCATATTCAGTATCACAACAAATTTGGAAAGATCCCTTGTAACGTTAAATTGTTTTGGGGGGGAGGGAGTATTCCCCTTATGGTGTACCAAATAGCTCAACCATTAAAATTATGATTATAATAAAATTCACCATCCTTAATAAATTAAGTATTAAATTTNACCATGTAACGTTACATTGTTTTGGGGGGGAGTCTTCCCCTTATGGTGTGCCAAATGGCTCAACCACTAAAATTATGATTATAATAAAATTCACCATCCTTAATAAATTAAGTATTAAATTTTAGTGATGATTCATTTGCATGAATGTGAATATGAGTTTGTTGATTCATTTTTTTATTGAATAACTTTAGTAAGTTTTTCAAAGTTGCATCTTATATATTTTCTTTATTCTTTTATCAAATATACACTACATAGNGCCATGTAACGTTAAATTGTTTTGGGGGGGAGTCTTCCCCTTATGGTGTGCCAAATAGCTCAACCATTAAAATTATGATTATAATAAAATTCACCATCCTTAATAAATTAAGTATTAAATTTTAGTCATGATTCATTTGCATGAATGTGAATATGAGTTTGTTGATTCATTTTTTTATTAAAAAACTTTAGTAAGTTTTTCAAAGTTGCATCTTATATATTTTCTTTATTCTTTTATCAAATATACACTACATAGCTTTCATAATTATAATAAATTTTACCAACAACAACAACAAAACCTTTATCCCACTAAGTGGGGTTGGCTACATGAATCTTTTTTTTCCATTGCGTCCTATTAGTGTTTACACAATGATCAAAAGAATTCATGTCTTCACTACAACATCCACGACCCAGCTTCAGAGGGAGTGTTGAAAATCAAGAAGTAGCCGGCTACTTCCTTGGGTGGGCTAATCGATGAAGTACCTATCATGGAAAATTGAATTGGGACAACTTTAGAAACTCCTTAATTAGTTTTATTCTCTTCTTATGTTTTTTGTTATTTTTATTTTAGAATTATTTCCTTTTCAAATTTAGATTGTATATATATATTGCCTTATTTATGCATGTAAAAGGTGCATTTCACTTTTTGATATAGAAGATTTGGGTTGTGTAAATGTTAAAGAAGTAAAGTTTAGGTGTTAAATATTTAAATACATAAAAATTGGATCGTATGAATGTAAATGCCCCAAAATAATTAATATTGCACTCGTTTGAAAGAGAATTTAAGAAAGTAGAGACCCGGCCATAACTAAATTTGGTTCTGGATATCCTTATAATTTATTTCTAAAAACTTACACATGCGTNCAAATAATTAATATTGCACTCGTTTGAAAGAGAATTTAAGAAATTAGAGACCCGGCCATAACTAAATTTGGTTCTGGATATCCTTATAATTTATTTCTAAAAACTTACACATGCGTGCAGGCTCGTGTCCCTGAATGAGAGAATTCTCCTTTTAAATATAATTTACCATTTGAGAAATTCCATGAGATTAAGAACCATGCCATTAATAATACTAACACTCAAAGGACTTAATTAAATGCATTGCACACATTGCTCATCATTTCTTGGAAGTGATGCTGCAATTTTCAATGAAATAAGCCAATAAGATAAACAAGAATTTGCATACATGCCACACATTTCTTATATAATTACCTACCTAACGCCAAAACTTTCACATTTACATACACACCGCTCAAATCTTTAACATTCATAAAAAATACCACCATTATTGACTTTTTAAAAGTGAAATTCACATTTTCATGCACATTTTTTAACACCAAAGTATTTAAAATGTACATATCAAATTTTAGGTGTTTGCTATGTGAATACATAATAATTGTGTGGTATGTATGTAAATTTCCCTGTGATGAATCACCAACTCATAAAATAAAAGAAAAATTGCAAATTGAGCAGAAGTCATTTGTAAAAACTCACCATTTTGCCAGAAGCAAAGATCAATGCTGTGGTTTTAGGGTCTCTTATTCTCATTATAACTGCCGCAAAACGCTAGAAAATGAATCAATAAGAGCACCATTAGGAAAGAAGAACAAACAAATTATAATCTGGAAGTCAAATAATACAAAGTAATAACATCACAAATAACAAGTGGATTTCCTAAAGTATAAGACATGAGTTTTGACCAAAAAAAACACGAAAAATTACTTGGGCTTATCCTCTTCTCTATTTGAAACAGCTAAAAAAAGTAAAGTACTCCGCATTCCGACATAATTAAGGCTTTGTTTAGGACGGCTTTCTGATTGCTTTTCTGGTGGAAAAACAACATATAGAAAATAATGTTCATTTAGATGATAACTTTTTCATTATTTTTTTCAAAAATTTCTCCTTGGAAGGAAAGCTACATTTTGGAAAGCATAATAGGAACTACAATGGAAAAAATTGATTCTAACAACGAACTAGGAAAGGAATATTTACAAACATACCACTCAATTCTTATGTATTTACATGCCTAACACCTAAACTTTAGTTTTTACATATATCACATTTTACCTATGCATGAAAATAAATATTTCACTCTTTAAAAGTTAAAATAGTGGCAATTTTAAGGTGACATGACTGATTTGTGTGGTATAAATGTAAAAAAGCAAAGTTTTGGCATTAGATATGTAAATGCATAGAATTGGGTGGTATGTATGTAAATGTCCCGAACATAAAAACATGAGCTAAGCCTTATAATCCCCGTGTTCTTACAACATAGCTACATCCCACGCTTCAACTGTGTTTGTATGCATCCATGCAAATAACAAATAATATTACATATATAGTCATTCCAACAACCTCACTTACCACCTAATTAAAATTTAATCTAAGATTCATACTACATATCTCAGTTTATGTTAGGGGTTCTTTGGGGTCCATTTTTATTTTTTATTTTGAAAACAAAAAATAGGAAATAAACAGAAAAACAGTGTTTATTTATCTGTTTTTACTTTTATTTCTGTTTTTTTCATTTTTAGGGGAAACACTTATGTTTTTAAAAGACTCAAAACATGGAAAATGTATTTTTACCTGTTTTTAAAACACCGAAAATAGTCTTCGCCCGTATCCCACATGAAAGATTCACTCGTCTCCCACGGGATAGAGTGGACGATGCCCTAAGCTCACGCCAGATCACTCCCCTTCCTCCTCACGCTGGCTGCTACCCGCAAGCACAACAACCCTTTCCTCTCAATTCCACCCCTAGCTCGCCGAACCCCTTCCCTCTCCACGTGAAACTCTCGCCTTCAGTGGGAGCACAACTTTAGAGGTCACTGCCCCCCTTCCCTCTCGTCCCTAACCCTTGCGATAGACTCGCGATTTGCTACGACCATGAAGGTTGCGACGGGATCGCAACTCACAGAGGTCACCGAAACTTCATCTTTCTTTTCCTTTTGCATATAAATTGATTTATTTGGTTTGACATAATCGTATCATTGTCTTTGTCTTGTAATATGGTTCCTGATTCCAAAAGAACAGAAATCCTTTGTGTTGCTGCCATATTTATTCAATGGGATTTTGTGGTTTTGTTTTAGTATAAGAGGCTTATTACTCAAAATTTTCCTTCTATTTTATCATAAAATATGTTAAAAGTATCATTTTCCCTTCAGCATGAATATTTTGATGTTTAACATTAAGCATTAGTAATGTTGAAATTGTCGCTTTGCGGAAAATATCTTTTTTAGAGCGCTTTTATGTGAATAGCTTGGAATTTTTTTCAGCTCTTTCCCGTTTTTATCAGTCCAATATTTGTGTTTATTAAGCAGGCGATGGATATCCTTGTGGTTTTAACATTCATAGCACTCTATTCCTATCTTATTATTTGTTTGGAAGATTTGCATAGCACACAATTCCTATCTACTTTGCATATATAGCACTCAATTCCTATCTACTTACATACATAAAAATTGTAATTATTTCAAGTGTGTGCTAGTATTGTATGTAGGTATGTCTCTAGAGCTCTCTCTTTAATAGTTTCAAGTTGTTGATAGTTTTTTTATGTAGTAATGCTTTTTATGTGAAATTTTCAAGTTGATAATAGTCGTATATGTAAATGCACTAGAATCGTGTGCTACGTATATGAAATAGTTGTCTTCAAATGATGCTAATTTGGTATGTAAAAAAATTTTCAAGTGCTATGTACGTAATTGTTTCATAACTATGTATGTATTTGTTTCATGTGCATGATAATATTTTCTAATTAGCAATGTCTCAAGTGTAATCTATGTAATTGTTTGGTGTTGTCTATAGTTTGATATTTGGAATTACTTTTACTTTAGTATTGTCTATAATTTTTGGTTGTTGATAGAAAATTTTTTTTATCTCCGTAATGGGTTGGAATGGTTGAATGTGCCCCTACATTTCTTTCTCGTTGAACTATGGATAATAATGATGATATTGAAATCACTGGAGACTTAGCATGGTCAGATAGAAATGAACAAATATTCATTCAACTTATGGAGATTGAAGTCATTAATGGGAATAAGCAAACAACTACTTGCAGTCCAGCTACATAGTTACACATTTTACAAGGACTTGAATCATCACAAAAAGAAAATACAAGCAAGAATAATTGATAAATAATTCAATACAATTAGAACTTGTGGGGAGAATTTTCAAACTTATTGAAAGAGACTGGAATTGGCCATAACACAACCACAGGTCAAGTGATTACATCTGAAGATGCATGGGGGACAAGTTATATTAGGTATTTATGTCATCTGATATTTAATCCGAAACTTATATTTTATTATTTACACAATTTTATTAATCATAATGTTTATTTACCAATTTATAGGTTAATAAAATTGCAAAAATATTTCAGAAAAAAGGATGCCCAATATTGTATTTATGGTAACACAACTGCAATGAAAACTTTGTAACAACCTTCTACCCGAATCCTTTCAGACATTGAGGAAGAAGATGAGATTAAAGAAAGTGAAACAAAATCTATAAAGGAATCATTATATAAGGAGAAGAATATAGGAAAATTACTTGTTAAACATGTGAAGAAGACGACAATTTTAGATGTGACTGCCCCCACACTTCAAGTTTTAAGGGGGAGTTTCAAAAAAAAGAGTTGATATGATAGAAAAGAAATTATGCACATCAACTGCATATTCTAATGAAAGCTCTAAATCTTCGTTGGTTGAATGTATGAAATTTCTCAATTTAATAGAAGACCTGGATAACATTAGCTACTCAAAAGTTTTACACAAATTCCAAAAAGATGCCATATGGAAGAAGTTGTTTCTTCATATGCCTGATAGTTGAATGAAAGGCCATATTCTTAATCTGAAATGACTTGGTCATCACGATGAATCCTATGCGCCCTCCTTATCTTATGTGTTTGTGTTTTAAATGTGTTATGTTTAATTATTTTTACTTTCATGATTATTGTCGAACATTATATTAGCTTGGGTTATGATTATGATGCATGTTTGTGATTTTAAAAGCTTGGGATGGATGTGTTGATGCATTTTTAATGATCATATGATTTCAAAAGAAAAGTAGTTTTTTTTTATTGAATATGAAAAAGAGCATTGTGATTTTTTATATTCATGGTTACTCGTACAAAGTTTATTTCTCCAATTTATATTATATGAAATAGTGCGATGACATTCAGCTTGATGCTTTGAAAAATATAGAATGGAAATTTATCTATATTTTTGAAGCATAAATATCTCATGAAAAACTCAAAATGGCTGACCGTGGAGGAAAAACTCGCAAAATTTATGCTTATTTTATCACATAATGAACACTTAATAGTGTTGTTGAATAATTTCAGCATTCATTTGAGACAATCTCACGACATTTCAAAAAGACTTTGAAGGTAATTTGTCACTGGAGAATTGAGATTATTAGTCAACCATCATTTGAGATGATTCCTCCAGCAATCCAATATAATCCAAAGCACTATTCTTTTTTAACAACATAAATCCAAGTTAATTTTTAATTTATTTGTTTATTTGGGTTATGAACAATAATATATGTGAGTCTTTTTAATAGGATTGTATAGGTGCAATTTATAGAACAAATGTTACTGCGCACGTACCTAAAGAAGATCAAATTTCGTATTGAGGAAAGCATAAATAGCCAACTCAAAATGTAATGTGTTGCATTTAGATTTGACATGATGTTTACGTACGTATTGTCAGGTTGGGAGGGAACAGTGAATGATGCGAGAATATTTCTAGAGTGTATTTCAAATCCACAATTAAATTTTTTGATGCCATCAAAATNCTAGTTTTTACATATATCACATTTTACCTATGTATGAAAATAAATATTTCATTCTTTAAAAGTTAAAATAGTGGCAATTTTTAGGTGACATGAATGATTTGTGTGGTATAAATGTAAAAAAGCAAAGTTTTGGCATTAGATATGTAAATGCATAGAATTGGGTGGTATGTATGTAAATGCCCCGAACATAAAAACATGAGCTAAGCCTTATAATCCCCGTGTTCTTACAACATAACTACATCCCACGCTTCAACTGTGTTTGTATGCATCCATGCAAATAACAAATAATATTACATAAATAGTCATTNTTAGTTTTTACATATATCACATTTTACCTATTAAAAGTTAAAATAGTGGCAATTTTTAGGTGACATGACTGATTTGTGTGGTATAAATGTAAAAAAGCAAAGTTTTGGCATTAGATATGTAAATGCATAGAATTGGGTGGTATGTATGTAAATGTCCCGAACATAAAAACATGAGCTAAGCCTTATAATCCCGTGTTCTTACAACATAGCTACATCCCACGCTTCAACTGTGTTTGTATGCATCCATGCAAATAACAAATAATATTACATAAATAGTCATTCCAAAAACCTCACTTACCACCTAATTAAAATTTAATCTAAGATTCATACTACATATCTCAGTTTATGTTAGGGGTTGTTTGGGGTCCATTTTATTTTTTATTTTTGAAAACAAAAAATAGGAAATAAACAGAAAAACAGTGTTTATTTATCTGTTTTTAGTTTTATTTCTGTTTCTTTCATTTTTAGAGGAAACACTTATGTTTTTAAAATACTCAAAACATGGAAATCATATTTTTATCTGTTTTTAAAACANGTTTGGGGTCCATTTTATTTTTTATTTTTGAAAACAAAAAATAGGAAATAAACAGAAAAATAGTGTTTATTTATCTGTTTTTAGTTTTATTTCTGTTTCTTTCATTTTAGAGGAAACACTTATGTTTTTAAAATACTCAAAACATGGAAATCATATTTTTATCTGTTTTTAAAACACCAAAAACAGACTTCGCCCGTATCCCACATGAAAGATTCACTCGTCTCCCACGGGATAGAGTGGATGATGCCCTAAGCTCACGCCTGATCACTCCCCTTCCT
The DNA here is from genome assembly GCA_002079205.1 of Phalaenopsis hybrid cultivar. Classification (NCBI taxonomy): domain Eukaryota; kingdom Viridiplantae; phylum Streptophyta; class Magnoliopsida; order Asparagales; family Orchidaceae; genus Phalaenopsis; species Phalaenopsis hybrid cultivar. The sequence continues at coordinate 215,912 of JXCR01146359.1, forward strand.
CCTCACGCTGGCTGCTACCCGCAAGCACAACAAACCNGAAAACAGTCTTCGCCCGTATCCCACATGAAAGATTCACTCGTCTCCCACGGGATAGAGTGGACGATGCCCTAAGCTCACGCCTGATCACTCCCCTTCCTCCTCACGCTGGCTGCTACCCGCAAGCACAACAAACCTTTCCTCTCAATTCCACCCCTAGCTCGCCGAACCCCTTCCCTCTAAACCCGAAACTCTCGCCTTCGATGGGATCACAACTTATAGAGGTCACTGCCCCCTTCCCTATCGTCCCCCACCCTTGCGATAGACTCGCGATTTGCTACGACCATGAAGGTTGTGACGGGATCGCAACTCACAGAGGTCACCGAAACTTCATCTTTCTTTTCGTTTTGCATATAAATTGATTTATTTGGTTTGACATAATCGTATCATTGTCTTTGTATTGTTCTTGTAATATGGTGCCTGATTCCAAAAGAACAGACATCCTCTGTGTTGCTGCCATATTTATTCAATTGGATTTTGTGGCTTTGTTTCAGTATAAGAGGCTTATTACTCAAAATTTTCCTTCTATTTTATCATAAAATATGTTAAAAGTATCATTTTCCCTTCAGCATGCATATTTTGATGTTTAACATTAAGCATTAGTGATGTTGAAATTGTCGCTTTGCGGATAATAACTTTTTTAGAGGGCTTTTATGTGAATAGCTTGGAATTTTTTTCAGCTCTTTCCCATTTTTATCAGTCTAATATTTGTGTTTATTAAGCAGGCGATGGATATCCTTGTGGTTTTAACATTCATAGCACTTTATTCAAATCTTATTATTTGTTTGCAAGATTTGCATAGCACACAATTCCTATCTACTTTGCAAATATAGCACTCAATTCCTATCTACTTACATACATAAAAATTGTAATTATTTCAAGTGTGTACTAGTATTGTATGTAGTTATGTCTCTAGAGCTCTCTCTTTAATAGTTTCAAGTTGTTGATAGTTTTTTTATGTAGTAATGCTTTTTATGTGAAATTTTCAAGTTGATAACAGTCGTATATGTAAATGCACTAAAGTCTTGTGCTACGTATATGAAAGAGTTGTCTTCAAATGATGCTACTTTTGGTATGTAAAAAAAGTTTCAAGTGCTATGTACGTAATTGTTTCATAACTATGTATGTATTTGTTTCATGTGCATGATAATATTTTCTAATTAGCAATGTCTCAAGTGTAATCTATGTAATTGTTTGGTGTTGTCTATAGTTTGATATTTGGAATTACTTTTACTTTAGTATTGTCTATAATTTTTGGTTGTTGATAGAAAATTTTTTTTATCTCCGTAATGGGTTGGAATGGTTGAATGTGCCCCTACATTTCTTTCTCGTTGAACTACGGATAATAATGATGACATTGAAATCACTGGAGACTTAGCATGGTCAGATATAAATGAACAAATCTTCATTCAACTTATGGAGATTGAAGTGATTAATGGGAATAAGCAAACAACTACTTGCCGTCCAGCTACAAGCGCATTTCACAAGGACTTGAATCATCACAAAAAGAAAATACAAACAAGAATAATTGAGAAATAAATTCAATACAATTAGAACTTGTTGGGGAGAATTTTCAAACTTATTGAAAGAGACTGGAATTGGCTATAACGCAACCACAGGTCAAGTGATTACATCTGAAGATGCATGGGACAAGTTATATAAGGTATTTATTTCATCTTAAATTTAATCCGAAACTTATATTTTATCATTTACACATTTTTATTAATCATAATGTTTATTTACCAATTTATAGGTTAATAAAATTGCAAAAATATTTCAGAAAAAAGGATGCCCAATATCGTATTTATGGTAACACAACTGCAATGAAAACTCTGCAATATCCTTCTACTAGAATCCTTTCAGAAATTGAGGAAGAAGATGAGATTGAAGAAAGTGAAACAAAATCTATAAAGGAATCATTATATAAGGAGAAGAATATAGGAAATTACTTGTTAAACATATGAAGAAGACGACAATTTCAGATGTGACTGCCCCCACCCTTCAAGTTTAAAGGGGGAGTTTGAAAAAAAGAGTTTATATGATAGAAAAGAAATTATGCACCTCAACTGGATATTCTAATGAAAGCTCTAAATCTTTGTTGGTTGAATGTGTGAAATTTCTCAATTTAATACAAGACCCGGATAACATTAGCTCCTCAAAAGTTTTACACAAATTCCAAAAAGATGCCATATGGATGAAGATGTTTCTTCATATGTCTGATAGTTGAATGAAAGGCTATATTCTTAACCTGAAATGACTTGCTCATCACGATGAACCCTATGTGCCCTCCTTATCTTATGTGTTTGTGTTTTAAATGTGTTATGTTTAATTGTTTTTACTTTCATTATTATTGTCGAACATTATATTAGCTTGGGTTATGATTATGATGCATGTTTGTGATTTTAAAAGCTTGGGATGTATGTGTTGATGCATTGTTAATGATCATATGATTTTAAGAGAAAAGTAGTTTTTTTTTATTGAATATGAAAAAGAGCATTGTGATTTTTTATATTCATGATTACTCGTACAAAGTTTATTTCCCCAATTATTATTATATGAAATAGTATGACATCCAGCTTGATGTTTTGAAAAATATAGAATGGAAATTTATCTATATTTTTTAAGCATAAATATCTCATGAAAAACTCAAAATGGCTGATCGTGGAGGAAAAACTCGCAAAATTTATTCTTATTTTATCATATAATGAACACTTAATAGTGGTTGTTGAATGATTTCAGCATTCATTTGAGACAATCTCACGACATTTCAAAAAGACTTTGAAGGCAATTTGTCACTTGAGAACTGAGATTATTAGTCAACCATCATTTGAGATGATTCCTCCAGCAATCCAATATAATCAAAAGCACTATCTTTTTTAACAACATAAATCCAAGTTAATGTTTAATTTATTTGTTTATTTGGGTTATGAACAATAATATATGTGAGTTTTTTTACTATGATTGTATAGGTGCACTTAATAGAACACACGTTACTGCGCACGTACCTAAAGAAGATCAAACTTCGTATTGAGGAAAGCATAAATAGCCAACTCAAAATGTAATGTGTTGCATGTAGATTTGACATGATGTTTACGTATGTATTGTCAGGTTGGGAGGGAGCAGTGAATGATGCGAGAATATTTCTAGAGTGTATTTCAAATCCACAATTAAATTTTTTGATGCCATCAAAAGGTATGTTAACTTTATTCTTATTAAGTTCTGTAATTATTAAATGATATTTATAGTAAGTTATGTATATAAATGTGTTTTTCTAAAACAGGGAAATATTATATCATTGATTTAGGATGTGTTAATATGTTTGAATTCTTAACACCATACAAAAGAATAAGGTATCATTTGTGTTATTACCATGAGGGCGTTCAATCTCAAAAACAAGAAGCTCTTTAATTATAGGCATTTTTCTTTAAAAATTATTATTGAGCGATGCTTTGGAGTTCTAAAAGTAAGATTTTTAATCCTTAATAAGATATCTCCAATGATTTACGCACACGGCATTATATTGTTATTTTTTGTTGCACACTACATAATATTATAATATCACAATTGATAATGTAAATGAAAATTTTATAGTTGACACAAAAAGAGGTTCTACATGAACTCCTACCTCACAAAGTGCTATTGAAGCTAATGTTTATTAATCTCAATTGCAGTACATAGAATTTTTTCAAGACCGTTTTGTCAGAGAATTTTGGAGCCACGCACATAACTGAGTTTACTAATTAGCTTGTAAAATTTTTAATGTTGATCTTACAATGTTATCAATGTAATGTTGGATTTATTTTGTTTTGGTTTAAAAGATATTTGCCTTCTTATCGGACATATAAGTGTTATTTTAGTGTGAAATCCTCATGATTTTATGTTTTGTTAAAAGGCAACACACTTGGATGTGTCAAGTTTAATATTATTGTTGTAACATTATTATAATTTCTATATATATGAGTATAACATATTTACATAGCATAGATGATATTTTTTAAAAATATATGTTTATTTATAAAAAATAGAAAATACCCAACCAAACATGTTTTATATTTTTTATTTTTAAAATCGGATAAATCATAACAGTACCAAACATGTTTTCTAAAAAAAGAAAACAAAAAAAAATAAAACTGACTAAAAACAAAAACAAAAACAAAAAGTAGAAAGTAATCCCAAATGGGATCTTACTAAAACAATTATCTTAAGCAATGCATGCAAATTAAAAAATAAGAACACATACAGTATTTGAGGGATTTACATACACACCGCCAAATTCTTAAATATTTACATATTTAACGTCTANCAGAAAGACAAAAATATGCGTACGAACAAAAATAAAAATCTGAACTTGACTGAAAGGAACATCAAAGAAAAAGTAAGGGTTGTTTACGTACATGGCACTTGAAACATTGTATTTACAAATCTAGCTCCCTCTTTCATCCATTTTTCAAATTCTCAATCAAATATCAAAATTCATGATAAAACTCCAACCCATATTTTTCATTTTTATCAAATTCTCAATAGTTTGATCATGGCAAGCATAAATACATCGGTTCTATAGTTCAAAAATATCACCTAGATGCTAGATTTTGTAAATAGCAATGTTTCAGGTGCTATGTATGTAATTATCCCAAGAAGAAAATGGAATGAGTGATCCCTATTATACTAGCCATACATCCGATTAAACCACATTTAGATTTTCTTAAACATATCAGAAGAAACAAACAGCTGAAACCAATAATCAGGATGAACTGATTTCTACATATTTTCAGTAAGCTGCATAAATCAAATTACAATTTTTATATTGCAGCTTGTTCCACCAAACAAACATCCATTCTAATAAAATAAGAAAAAAAGTAACAGGAGCAAACTTACTGCAACGTGGGCACAATACCAGAGGGATGCTTAGAAAGATCAACAGGCTGGTTCTCCTCCAAGCCCTCCGCCATATTCTACCTTATTCACTCTAAGGGGCTGTTTTGCTAGCCGGTTTTAAGCAGGTTTTATGCAGGATTTAAGCTAAATCCTGCCAAACGACAAAAAATCCCTCCGTAAATCCCAAAAAGACGCCGATTGGCGATAAATACTGGATTTACTAAATCCTATGAATGGCGGATTTAGCAANACGCTCAATCTCAAAAACAAGAAGCTCTTTAATTATAGGCATTTTTTAAAAAAAATATTATTGAGCGACGCTTTGGAGTTCTAAAAGTAAGATTTTTAATCCTTGATAAAATATCTCCAATGATTTACGCACACGACGTTATATTGTTATTTTTTGTTGCACACTACATAATTTTATAATATCACAATTGATAATGTAAATGAAATTATAGTTGACACAAAAAGAGGTTCTACATGAACTCCTACCTCACCAAGTGCTATTGAAGCTAATGTTTATTAATCTCAGTTGTAGTGCATGGAATTTTTTTTAGTTTGTTTTGCCAGAGAATTTTGGAGCCACGCACATAACTGAGTTTACTAATTAGCTTGTAAAATTTTTAATGTTGATCTTAGAATGTTATCAATGTAACGTTGGATTTATTTTGTTTTGGTTTGAAAGATATTTGCCTTCTTATCGGACATATAAGTGTTATTTTAGTGTGAAATCCTCATGATTTTATATTTTGTTAAAAGGCAACACACTTGGATGTGTCAAGTTTGATATTATTGTTGTAACAATATTATAATTTATATATATATATGAGTATAACATATTTACATAGCATAGATGATATTTATAAAAAATATATATGTTTATTTATAAAAAAATAAAAAATAACCAACCAAACATGTTTTATATTTTTTATTTTTAAAATCGAATAAATCATAATAGTACCAAACGTGTTTTCTAGAAACAGAAAAAAAAAAAACTGACTAAAACCAAAAACAAAAACAAAAAGTAGAAAGTAATCCCATATGGGATCTTACTAAAACAATTATCTTAAACAATGCATGCAAATCACAAAATAGGAACACATACAGTATTTGAGGGATTTACATACACACCGCCAAATTCTTAAATATTTACATATTTAACGTCTAAATCTTTAAGTATGCTTTTATAACACCCTAGCGTATAAATTAAGTGTGCAATTGAGCCAAGCAGACCTATGAGTTGACTCAGACTCAACTTGATATGTTGATCACGAACTGACCTTGATCTCTGAACAAGCCAAGCTAGACCTAGCTTTAAATCGACTCGTTGCTCATGAGCCATCTTGACCCACCTAATTTATAGCGTATAAATTAGATGTGCAATTGAGCCAAGCTGACTTATGAGTCGACTCAAACTCGACTCGATATATCGATCACAAACTGAGCTTGATCTGTGAACAAGTCAAGCTTGACCGAGCTTCAAATCAACTCATTATTCATGAGACGTCTTAATTTAAAAAAATATATATATTAATATAAAATACATTCAAAAAATATTTAACATTTAAAAATTTAAGCACACATCATTAAAATTATAATAAAAATCATATTTTACCTTCTTATATCAAGTGTTTTCTTATTATTTCCTCTTTAATTGCTCATTATTTGTCATTTTCTTATAAGAGTTAGTTTAATCATAATATTTTTCTCTAACATGATAAACGAGCTGGCTCATTAGCTGACTCAAACTCGTAATATTAAACTCAAGCTTGAGCTTAAACTGGATTAATTAATGAAGCTCAAGCTCACTTCCGTGACAGCTTTAGCTTGGCTTACACATTTATACCCCTCGTATAAATCACATCAAAAAATACACAAAAATGAATTTCACTTTAGATAACTTAATGTTAGTGGCAACTTCTTCTATGATTTGGAGGATTAAAATGTTATACAAATAACCATACGAAATTAGGATTAGATATGTAAAAACATTAAAAATCAATGGTTGATATGTAATTCCCAAGAGAAATTAGCACCAATAAACCAAAGTTCCAACCATACCTTGGGGTTGTACTCAGCATTCCTGGCTTGCAAGGCAATTGCTTTTAGATCCAACTGGCAGTCCAGATTAACAGTTGAAACAATATTCCTGGAGTTAAAACAACAATCCCTGTATAACTTACTTAACATACTATATAGGGATTCTACAATAGAATCTGGTATAAAACATTTTGTTTTGGAAGATTTACGTACATATCACTCAATTCTTATGCAATTGCAAATCTAGCACCCATAGTTCAATTTTTACATGCATCTCATCTTAACAATGCATGAAAAAGTGTATTTTACCTTTTAAAAGTTAACACAATATTATTTTTTATGAGATATGAAGATTTGGGTGGTCTAAGTATAAGTAAAGTTCAGAAATTTGGTGCCATGTATGTTACTTTTTAAAAAATTAAAAAGATAGTACTTTTTATGTGCAACCCCCCCCCCACCCCACCAAAAAAAAAACACTATTTTTTAATAAAGCACAAAATGATGCAATTATTCAACTCAATCTTCTTTGATTAAAATCACATCTTTTTCTATACCACGTGACATTCAACACTCTACAATCACATGAACAAGAATAATGGTGATATAATTTGAATTAAAATACCACAAAAGAACATTGAAAATCTCAAAAGGGCTATTTGGATTGCTGAAAAATGAACGAATTGTAAAAGGAANTTAAAATCGCATCCTTTTCTATACCACCTGATATTCAACACTCTATAATCACGTGAACAAGAATAATGGTGATATAATTTGAATTAAAACACCACAAAAGAACATTGAAAATCTCAAAAGGGCTATTTGGATTGCTGAAAAATGAACGAATTGTAATAGGAACGTGGTTTAATCAAAATGTTGTGTAGTTAAAATATTTTGAAGTTATTTGGTTTGGTGTAAAGTAAATTCAAGAGTTCACATTTTGTGTTTGCTTAAAGGAAAATTAAAATCAATATACAATATGCACAATGATAGCGAGTGGCGGGCTGCTGACAAAGGCAACAGCAGAAAGCTAAGATGGGTGGCCGACCACGAGCCGTGGCAGCCAGTGGCTAGTTTGTGCAGTGATCAACTACAATTTACAATGTGTTTGGAAATTGGCCAAATCTAACGACTTTAGATTGCATTAGTTTAAAACTATAAGGAAATTTCCAAATTCACCCAAATCATACAATGCATTGCTTTTTTATTTCATCAAATGNCGTTTAAAACTATAAGGAAATTTCCAAATTCACCCAAATCATACAATGCATTGCTTTTTTATTTCATCAAATGTCAAAATTTTAAGTCTCTTACATTTGGTTTACTTTACACCAAAAACACAAACCCCTACAAAAAGAAAGACAAAAATATGCGTACGAACAAAAATAAAAAACCTGAACTTGACTGAAAGGAACATCAAAGAAAAAGTAAGGGTTGTTTACGTACATCACACTTGAAACATTGTATTTACAAATCTAGCTCCCTCTTTGATCCACTTTTCAAATTCTCGACCAAATATCAAAATTCATGATAAAACTCCAACCCATATTTTTCATTTTTATCAAATTCTCAATAGTTTGATCATGGCAAGCATAAATACATCGGTTCTATAGTTCAAAAATATCACCTAGGTGCTAGATTTTGTAAATAGTAATGTTTCAGGTGCTATGTATGTAATTATCCCAAGAAGAAAATGAAATGAGTGATCCCTATTATACTAGCCATACATCCGATTAAACCACATCTAGATTTTCTTAAACATATCAGATGAAACAAACAGCTGAAACCAATAATCATGATGAACTGATTTCTACATATTTTCAGTAAGCTGCATAAATCAAATTAAAATCTTTATATTGCAGCTTGTTCCACCAAACAAACATCCATTCTAATAAAATAAGAAACAAAATAACAGGAGCAAACTTACTGCAACGTGGGCACAATACCAGAGGGATGCTTAGAAAGATCAACAGGCTGGTTCTCCTCCAATCCCTCCGCCATATTCTACCTTATTCGCTGTTTTGGTAGCCGGTTTTAAGCAGGTTTTATGCAGGATTTAAGCTAAATCCTGCCAAACGACAAAAAAATCCCTCCTTAAATCCCAAAAAGACGCCGATTGGCGATAAATACTGGATTTACTAAATCCTATGAATGGCGGATTTAGTAANCGGTGCCACTCACAATTGTATACCTTTTTTAATATTTGAATATTTAGAGGTTAATTTTTTAATGGAATTATATTAATTAAAAGCAAAAATGGCCTTCAATATTGCATTTCCCACTTTTATATATAATTATATTAAAAATATCTTTGTTGAGACAGTTATCCATGTTTTTCAATTTTTCTAAAGGAGTTCAAATACTCTCTAGCACAGCTGCCTTTAAAAGATGATAATCGAATTATTAGACACATTAGGAATGACATGAAAGCTCGTATAATAGTCTCTGATCATTCTTTTATGAAATATATATGAACACACGTGTGTATTATGTCTGCTAGACAATTTCAAAGTCAATATTTTATAAAAAAAATTAAATTATTTTTTAGTCATGTGGTCAAATGTATTTCAAATATGTATCCTTCAGAATATAAAAAATAAAAAATAAAAAAAAAAGTTTAGAAAACCCCCTATAATATGATCATTTTCATAAGGATATACAAGGTAAAAACTACTTATAATTTTTTTTTTATAAATCCACCCTTAAAGGTGTGAATTGGAATATTATAATCTTTTCAATTATAAACCAAAATNTTAATCCTTAATAAGATATCTCCAATGATTTACGCACACGGCATTATATTGTTATTTTTTGTTGCACACTACATAATATTATAATATCACAATTGATAATGTAAATGAAAATTTTATAGTTGACACAAAAAGAGGTTCTACATGAACTCCTACCTCACAAAGTGCTATTGAAGCTAATGTTTATTAATCTCAATTGCAGTACATAGAATTTTTTCAAGACCGTTTTGTCAGAGAATTTTGGAGCCACGCACATAACTGAGTTTACTAATTAGCTTGTAAAATTTTTAATGTTGATCTTACAATGTTATCAATGTAATGTTGGATTTATTTTGTTTTGGTTTAAAAGATATTTGCCTTCTTATCGGACATATAAGTGTTATTTTAGTGTGAAATCCTCATGATTTTATGTTTTGTTAAAAGGCAACACACTTGGATGTGTCAAGTTTAATATTATTGTTGTAACATTATTATAATTTCTATATATATGAGTATAACATATTTACATAGCATAGATGATATTTTTTAAAAATATATGTTTATTTATAAAAAA
>JXCR01146359.1:228776-274099 GCA_002079205.1 Phalaenopsis hybrid cultivar
TATATATATATATATATATATATATCACTTTACATAATATCTCCATTCATATCAACTTATAAATCATGTTTTTCTACTTTATAAAATAATAATTATAATATATAGTTACTATTTGTGTCCTGGTAAATTCACATAGGTTGGGTGATATATTAACATCCTAGTATTGTATAAAGACCAAACACACAAACATATAAATGAAATAAGAGTTCATAGAGGGAATAACATGAGTTTTTATATGGAAAATAAATAAGTGTAAAAATCATGTGGTCCAATTCAGTTGAAATGATTCTGCTATACTGGTGTACGTTACAAGGCATTGCTGACCCTTGACTGACCGGAAGCAATTTTATACAAGTGTGGGTTATCGATGGACTCTACTAAGGGAGTGGATCTGTGAAGGAAGGCAGATAGAATGGTCGTGTGTCAACAAATATGATGCTAGCCCCATCTGTAGTAGTGAGTTGATGGCGATGGTCCAACAACGACAGTGATAGTGTCCTACTAACAGAGGTTTGGCGGTGGAGGTGACCCGGCGGTGGGGGTCTGATAGTAGCGATGATGGTGGTCGGGGCAGCGGTGGGGGTCTGATAGTAGCGATGATGGTGGTCGGGGCAGCGGNGCGTTCTCTGTAAGCCGCGATCCCTTCGATGCCTTCCCAGCTACCTCTAATGTTACAAACACTATCCAATACCAATCTTTTTTAAGGTCAAAAATGGCGGTTAACGTTTCACTAGGTTCGCAGCGAAGGTGAATGGATATAGACGAGATGGAAGCTAAGATTGCGAGCAGAAGAGAGAAACAGCGACTTCCGCCGATTAAATGAGCGATTCGAAGAGAATAAAGAGGAAAATTTGGATATTGGCGGGGAAAGGAGGAGTTGATTGGATTTATAGAAGGGAGAATTTTAAAAATGCGTCTTTTATAGGGATGGGATGGGATGGGATTTGGAGGCAGAAAAGGAAGGCTTTTGGTTTTAGGGTTTCGTTTGGATATAGAGAGGTGGGTGNTATTGGATTTATAGAAGGGAGGATTTTAAAAATGCGTCTTTTATAGGGATGGGATGGGGATGGGATTTGGAGGCAGAAAAGGAAGGCTTTTGGTTTTAGGGTTTCGTTTGGATATAGAGAGGTGGGTGAAGAGAGAGAGAGTGGGGAACGATTTCAAGCTTGTGAAATGACCGGCTTCTGCGGGTTGCAGCCGGTGCCACTCACAATTGTATACTTTTTTTAATATTTGAATATTTGGAGGTTAATTTTTTAATGGAATTATATAAATTAAAAGCAAAAACGGCCGTCAATATTGCATTTCCCACTTTTATATTTAATTATATTAAAAATATCTTTGTCGAGAGAGTTATCCATGTTTTTCAATTTTTCTAAAGGAGTTCAAATACTCTCTAGCACAGTTGTCTTTAAAAGATGATACTCGAATTATTAAACACATTAGGAATGACATGAAAGCTCGTATGATAGTCTCTGATCATTCTTTTATGAAATATATATAAACACACGTGTGTATTATGTCTACTAGACAATTTCAAAGTTAATATTTTATAAAAAAAATTAAATTATTTTTAAGTCATGTGGTCAAATGTATTTCAAATATGTATTCTTCAGAATATAAAAAATAAAAAATAAAAAAAGTTTAGAAAACCCCCTATAATATGATCATTTTCATAAGGATATACAATATAAAAACTACTTATAATTTTTTTTTTTATAAATCCACCCTTAAAGGTGTGAATTGGAATATTATAATCTTTTCAATTATAAACCAAAATACTCTATAAAATTAACTATTTGCAAAATTGCACTAAGTTTGGAATTTTTTAGATTCATGTTATGGAGATATTCATTTTGATAATAAGCACAAGCAAATTTAAAAATTATTTGGCTTCTCTAAATAAGTTTTAAGAGATAATCAAGTGCTTATTTAGATTAAATTTATGTGATTTTAGTATGTTTGATTTGTCTTTTTAAATTATTTTAGCTTAATTATAAATTTATAAAAAATTGAAATCTAAGCAATTTAGAAAAAAATTGTGTGTTTTTTTAAGTCAAATATTTAAGGATTATTTGGGATCAATTTTGTATTTCATTCATGATATTATCTATTAATTTATTTTAAAAGTATATTTATTCAATAAGTTTTGCATGTTTTTTTAATTTTTTTTAAATACAAGTTAACGTATTTTTCAGAACACTACAAAAAATTTTATGTGTTTTGAGTATTTTTAAAATGGTTTATAGTTTAAATTGAACATGCCAAATATAATTTATGTTGAAATAAAGCATAAACAGAACAAAATAAAACAAAAAAAAAATGAATGCAAAAAAAGAAAATTAGTCACTTTTGTTTTTTTGTTCTTGATGCTTGTGAGAGAATTCACAGCAATAGAATAATTAATTATCGTCTTAAAGTTACACAAGAATCAAACTCATACTAAGGTGATAAAAATGACTTGTAGAAAGATAATAAACATTTACGTGGAAAATATGAAAATGAAAAAATTAAGCGGTCCAGTTTGGTTGAAATGATCCACTATGAGTTGGTGATTACACTTAAAGAATCTTATCCTATATACAAGACAGAGTCGCATAGTTTCTTGAGTAACAATGGTTGTGCATAGAAGATAATGTAGCCCAACAACATGAAACATTCGTAGTAGAAAGTAGTTGTTGGGAGCTTAGGTACACCATATTTGAGGTTGGCATGACATTTGGGATGATGAATTTCTCCGTAAGATGCTTAGAGACTCCGCGATGACAGCTGTTACTCCGCACTCTACAACACAAGTCTTGATTCCATACAGGCCTTCGTTGCAACGAGTAGAGGGTGATTGGCAGTGGTCTATGGTGGCTGGCAGGTGTTGGTTGACAGTGTTTGGCGACTGCAAGAGCGAGAGGTATTTGTCGAATTTTAGGTGCATAAGCGATATTGTGCTTCATCTCCTTCTCCAAGCTTTGGTTTTCTTTTAGCTCAAGGTTTATATCCCCTCTCACGAGGGGGGTAGGGCTTTATTTTTATAGTATGGGAGAGTTTCTCTGCAAATAAGGAATTAATTCAAATCACTCAACCAAACACATCAGAGAAATTTCCTTGATCAAACCACATTTGGTAGACATTTAAGGTCTTAATAATATTATAATTTAGTGATATTAGACTCATTGTATTTGTCATGTAGAGATGCTCGATTTTAATACAAGCTTATCAGATTTGGAGCATGCTTGACATTTTAATTGTGAACTTAGAACTTTCAAAAGTGGCTCCTTGGCTTGATCTGAGTTTGATTCTACTCGGGTTGCGACCATTGTAGATATTATTGTGTCTGTCTCATCAAGTCGTCACTCTTTTGAAATTTGAAAATTACATTAAAACTTTCATAACACTAAATTAACATCGTGACTATATATCACTTCAATAAAAAAAGTGCTATCATTTAATATTTTTAATATTATAATCATAGAGTTGAATCAATTAACTTTTATTTTTTAATTTAAATATTAGTTTAAATTAAGTTAAACAACTAAAAAAAAAGATTGGAACAACGAAAGTGATAAGGGCTTTGTTTGAAACAACTTTATCATTCAATGAAGTTTTTTTAAAAAGCGTGTTGGAGGAACGGATAAATTCCTCCGTGGTCCAAAACAGCGAAAAGTTGCCGTTCTTGCGAACAACTTCAGAAGACCCTGCTTCACCAAACATAATCTTTTGCATTGCAACGGAGGTTCAACATCTTCTTAAACAAAAAGAAAATCATATCAATCTAAGAAAAAGGGTGCGAGCACGATAAAAAAGAACACAATTATCAAAAGAAAATCAACCAAGTGAGAGAGATCAGAGTTGAGAAATCACCAATTTCATCTTGGCATGCAACCAAAACTCTCCTGTTCTATCAATCACAATGAGTCCGGCCAAGTGTTCGTCGTGAAGTTTCTGCATGGTCATGACCTATTTCATCTTGTTATTGTTGATATTTTGTGTGGTTTTGGAGGCTTAATTTTAATGGAGGGAATAAGATGTTGAAGAAGGAAAGGCTTAAACTTGATTCTTTTATTGCTAATATTATTGAGAAACACAGGCAGAATCCTAAAGGGAAGAATGGTGTAGATAGGGATATGATTAATGAAATTATTATTTTTTTCTTAAGGGTTTTAGTGAGAATGAAGACTAACAATGGCATGTATAATGATCTAAAAAATCTTAAACTTGGTAGAGAGAACATTAAAGTTATCATCATAATACGTGTGTGTGTGTGTGTGTGTGTGTGTGTGTGTGTGTGTGTGTGTGTGTGTGTGTGTGTGTGNTGTGTGTGTGTGTGTGTGTGTGTGTGTGTGTGTGTGTGTGTGTGTGTGTGGTTACTATTTGTGTCTTGGTAAATTCACATAGGTTGGGTGATATATTAACGTCCTAGTATTGTATAAAAACCAAACACATAAACATATAAATGAAATAAGAGTTCATAGAGGGAATAACATGAGTTTTTACATAGAAAACAAATAAGTGTAAAAATCATGGGGTCTAATTCAGTTGAAATGACTCCGCTATACTGGTGTACGTTACAAAGCATTGCCGACCCTTGACTGACCGGAAGCAATTTTATACAAGTGTGGGTTATCGATGAACTCTACTAAGGGAGTGGACCTGTGAAGGAAGGCAGATAGAATGGTCGTGTGTCAACAAATATGATGCTAGCCTTATATATAGTAGTGAGTTGACGACGATGGTCCGACGACGACAGTGATAGTGTCCTACTAACAGAGGTTTGGCGGTGGAGGCGACCCGGCGGTGGGGGTCAGATAGTAGCAATGATGGTGGTCGGGGCTGCGGTGGTAGGCCGCCGACGGTAGTCCGACTGCAACAATGGTGGTGGCCAAACAAGTGTGGTCCTACGACGACAGCGCTGGCTAGAAGATGATGATCCTGCAGCTAAGACGTTGGAGGTCGGGCAATGCTAGTCTGGTGGTGGCGATGACCGGAAGTTTGTGATCTGATGATGATGACAATGGTTGCTGGGTGGCTGCCCAAAGAAGGTGATCTGACAGTGTTGTCCGATGGTGGTGGTCCAGTAGCAATGGTCTAACTGTGATGGTCTGGCGGTGAAAATGATGGTGGCTGGGCAAAGGCGGCCCAATGGCGGGACAACCAAATGGTAGTGGTCCGATTGTGGCATGTGTTCATGTCATGGCCATGCAAGAATTGCTTATGTGATTTGATACAAGAGAAATTTCAGGATTTTCAGGAATCATACAAAATCTGCTGATTCTAATATCCTTTATAATCACTGGTTAATCACCTACAAGAGTAGGAAATGGATATATAAAAATGACATTCCTCTTTCTTTCAAATATATTACAATAGCTTGTTGGAAAGAAGAAACTTTTAGGAAATGACAAAGGCTAAAAACACAACTTATGGAAGAAGCTTCACTCTTATGCTTTTAAGAAATGACAAAGGCTAAAAACAAACAACTTATGGAAGAAGCTTCACTCTTTACACCTTACACTTGGCTTGATACAAACTCAAAGACTCCTAGTGGCACCTCCTAAATTAATGGCTAAGATTGTGCCACCACAATTACAATCCAATGGTTACAAATAATTCNCAGGAAATGGATATATAAAAAAGACATTCCTCTTTCTTTCAAATATATTACAATAGCTTTTTATTTCCTTTGATGGACCTTTGTTTTTTTATTCTGAATGTTAAATTATGTTTTACCTTGTTGGTTTGGTTGCTTCTTCCTGCTGCTTTCCTATTTATTGGATCCAACATTCTGAATTGCAGTAGCCCTTTTTTCTTCTTTTTCCTAATAATTTTGTTGGATTAATCCTTCTATTTGAATTTTTGTTGATTCATTCGAGCTCTTTCTATTCCTCTCTTTGTCTCTTTCTCTTCTCCCACTCTGGAAGAGTTTTTAGACGATCATGATAAATGATGTTGTGTTTGATCACTCGGACCCTGTTGCTGCATTTTTGCTGATAGATGCTAATTCATAACTTCGAGGCTCCATGTGAAACACATCTCCACCTTTATTCGATTAAAGTTTAGGTGATTTTTGGCTTCAAGTAGGACTTATTTTGAATAGGATCTAGTAATTCTTTCAAAATTTTGAGAAACTGTTTGACAACTTTAATGAGATTTAGCAGGATTTAGTGCAAAAAAATAAAAAAACAACCATGATAAAAATAACAAAGCTATAATTGTTTAGCTTCAATGGTGCGAGATGTAGCCAATGTGCATTAACCCATGTGGAATCTTTCAATTGCAAGACAAGGGTTCAATTAATAGAAAGAAAAAAGAGCAACAAAAAACGCACAGAACCAAGAAGGAAAACTGAAAGGAAAAAAGATTTGTGCCATTTTTGAATTTTTTTCTACAACGTTTGTTCCTTTCATTATAAGAAAATTCAAAAAAAGGCAAATTTTGTTGCGACCCCTTCCTTCAATATGACATATTTGAGAGGATATGTGTAGAAAACATTGTAGTTGGTAGTGGTGCTCGAGGTCTGCGTAAGCCTAGTGCTAAATATTATGTATTTCATGAGAAAACTGTGGAAGTTGGTGATGAGTTATTATCTTCGCACAGTCTGAGTTATATGCTCGATTTAAGAGCAAATGACACATTTACAGGCATGGAAATGACTCCATGAGTGTTGAACCAGAAACAGAACAGACTTTACCGTATAAGAGCGGAGATATATATTATGGGAAGAATGTCGAAAGCATGTCACGAAAAAGCAAGAAACGCTATGGCAAAGGTACAATGAAAGTTTTACTGAAGAAATAAGGTGCATGTGCTGCAAAAATGAAGGAGACATTAGATCGTCATTCCCCATACACATTGTCTAAATGCTTAACAAAGCTAGAAATTATTGAGACTATATCAGCAAAAGTGATTATTGTTGTGCTCTACACATTGATGGAAAATTTTGAGAATAAGTTAATTTTAATGACTCCAGATAGAGTATTTTTTCGTCTGTGGATTGAGCAAGTGCTTCGTTGTCACCCACGTTTCTACGCATGTCTAGCATGGCTGAAGTAGTTTTGATTTGCTCCTCACAATGTCATTTGAATTATTATCTTGTATTTCTTATGTTATTCATTTAGTTTGAAGTTATGTTATAGTTTTTTTTCTACTTGTTGTTAAAAACGACGACAATAAGGCGAAAAATGGAACGAGTAAAATTGCACGCAGAAAAATACCAGAACGATACACGGATTTACGTGGTTCGACAAATTTGTCTACGTCCAGCAGAGGATTTTATTTTTTCGAGAAATTACACCGTCTAGCGCCTCGAAGTTTACAAGAAAATCTATATTTTCTTCTCTTCCTTTCTCTCTCTCTCTTCCTCTCTTTCTCTTAGCTCTTAAGAGGACTTGGCTCGGCCTTGCTTGGCTTGTCCTTGCTTGGCTTGGCTTTGCTTGGTTTGGCTTCTCCTTTAAGCCAAAAGATGTCATTTATAGAAACCATGAGAGCGGTAGGTGGGATGTGGTGGGTGAGAGGTTGGTGGGAAAGTAGATGAGCGGTAGGTGAGATTCTTAATTAGGAAGCTAATTAAATTTTGGTGGACCGGATCTCCACATTACCCAACAATTCTCCCACTTGAAGATCGAGACACTAACTGCATCACCTACTAGTTGCATCATCTACAAGCAGTACCGACATTTTCCTCAAACATGAAATAATCCACCTCTGCAACTCGAAGCCCATGTTTTCATGCCAGAAGACCAGTTGAAGTTGAGCACAACTTCAGCTTCTCACTAGTAACACCCTCAGTTGACATATCACAGTCAACGTAGCATTGTACCACCAAGCACTTTCCTGAGTTACTCCTGTATCTGCTTATAACTCTCACTGCATGAGCAATATCCTGCCCTTGTTGAAAGTCCTTTTCAGCAAGTCCAGTCTTGTATATCTTACTGCCATCAAGCACAGTCTGCACCCTGTACACTCACTTATTGTGCATTGTCTTCTTCCCTGATAGAAGTTTTTCCAGCTCCCAAGTCTGATTCCCTGGTAGGGAATTCGTCTCCTCCTTCTTGGATAGCTCCCACTTGCTCGAATTCTCATATTGCAAGATTTTTTCATAGCTCTGTGGTTCTCTACCATTTGTCTGTACAAGGTCCAATTTTCCCGTCTTTGGCGCTCTGCCACTTTTCAAGAAATTGATCTTCTTCTGCTTCCCCATAATGCACCTCTGACTCATGTGTCAATGCCTTAGCAAACTTGCAGTCATATATAGTGTGTTAGCTTTCTTACCCCGAGTCAGTACTAATGCTCCTTTGATAACCTTCCAATTGCTATCTAAGAACACCACCGAATGACCACCATCATTGAGCTGCTCAACAAAGATGAGGTTTTTCTTCGACTCAGGAACGTGTATGACCATTTGCAAAGTCCGTTTTCTCTTGTTAGAGAGTGCAATATTAACGTCTCTCATCCCCACCACGTCCAGAACTTTTTCACCAGCTAGATATACCTTCCCAAAGTTATCTGTAACATAATTTTGCATTAACTCCCGACGAGAAGATGTATGTAAGGAAGCCCCTAAATTCAATATCCTCACAAATGTAGTTCTTTTCATAGATGTAGTCCTCTATTTGCATCCTCTAGTAAGCAAAATATGTGTCATTGAACTTCTTGATCCCCGATGTCATCACTTCATCTCTGCCCATCATTCTTCCTTAGATTTGAACCCAAGCTCTGATACCAGTTGTTGTGAAAAACGATGGCAATAAAGCGAAAAATGAAACAAGTAAAATTGCACGCAGAAAAACACCAGAGCGACACACAGATTTATGTGGTTCGACAAATTTGCCTACGTCCACGGAGCTACATAGAATTTTATTTCTTCGAGGAATTACACTGTCGAGCGCCTCGACGTTTACAAGAAAATCTCTATTTTCTTTTCTCCATTCATCTATCTCTCTCTTCCTCTCTTTCTCTTAGCTCTCAAGAGGACTTAGCTTGACTTTGCTTAGCTTGACTTCTCCTTTAAGCCAAAAGAGGCTATTTATAGAAACCATGAGAGCGGTAGGTGGGAAAGTAAGTAAGCGGTAAGTGAGATTCTTAATTAGAAAACTAATTAAATTTCGATAGACCAGATCTCCACATTACCTAACAATTCTTAGAGTTCTTTTGCGTTCTACGTTGTCTATTTATTTTTCATGTATTTTATTTTATTCAATAAATTTTTATTAGCATCTCGATAAACTTTGCTACAAAGATGCAATATGACAATTTTTTATTATTATTTTACAATATGCTCATGACTTACTAAAGTATCATAGTTTGTTATGTTTAAATATGTTGCACCATTTCTTTACTAGTTGTGTGGCACGCATGTAAATGCTCCTACATTTACCGAGCTATTCTTAAACAATGCATTTTATACCCTTCATTATGTGCACTTCTAAATACCCAAGATTAAATTATATTCGTGCTATCTTAAATAGATGTTACTTGAACAATTCTCTAATATTTTCATTTCTCAATTTATTATTTGTAATTTTCTTACAGTTGTCTATCTTGTTTATAGTACCATTTATTTTTAAAATTATAATAATGACTAATTATTTTAGGGGAATAAATTCTTAATTCAATATGATATATGGTTGATGAACACTTAGAATTTGATGCTGTGAAAAATGAGTTGATACCATCATATATGAAAAGAAGCAGCTCATCATATGAGAACAATTTACTTTCACTATCCCATATTTCACAAATCATATACATGCCCTCTGTATGTTAGATGTTCTCATTTGTTTTCGACTTCCCCCAGAGGCGTTTGTGCAACTCAAAGACTTATTGGTTAATTGAGGCCGTTTAAGTGACACAAAAATATGCTTGTAGCTGAGCAACTTAAGATCTTTCTAAGGGGACTTGCACATGCACATAACTAAAAACAATTATGTGAATTCTTTCAACATTCCCTACTGACAGTCAACACACATTTTAATAATGTATTAGGTGTGATAACATCATTAGCTGAAGTGTTTATTAAGTTGTCACCCATCGAAGTGGAATGCCATCTTTTTATAAGGAATAAACCATAATTTTATCCATTTTTTAAAAATGCCATAGGCGCGATAAATGAATCACATAGTTTGACCACTGTGAATAGAAATTTACATAACATGCACCACAATATGAAGAATTTCACATCTCAAAACGTGATGGTCGTAGTCTCATTTGATCGACAATTTCTATTTGTAGCTTTTGGTTGGGAGGACTCTATTGCAATGTATTAAGTTGGGCAGTGAAGGAGGGAGATTTCAGAGTACAATATGATAAATTTTATTTGGTAGATTCCATTTATGCAAATATTGATAAACTCAGCATGCCCTTCAGAGGATACCACTATCACTTGAGTGAATATCTTTGTATTGTCTCTAGAAGATATTCAGTGAGACAAGAATTATATAATCATAGACATACTCAATTACAAAATACTGTTGAAAGAACTCTTTCTAAATTGGTAATGTTTCAAGTGTTAACACATATGCGTCAAGTTCTGTTTGAGTTCAGACATAAATTGTGATTGCTCGTGTAGTATTACAAAGTTTTATTGGTAGCCAACATGGACATGATTTGTATTTTAATATATCTTAAACTGAGATGAAACATGATACTCAATACGGTGAGGTGGAAAGCAATGGTGAAAATCCTGATTTTCATGCAACAATTGATGAATTTGGGAAGCACATGTAAAAAGCATAATTAAGAAAATATACTTCTTTCCCTTAAAAGTTAGATGCTTAAATTTCAATTTTTGTTTTTAACAAGTAATCTGTCGAAAACGTTGATGTGCTTCATGAGATTGATCGTAACCTTTTTGTATAGAGCCATAGTAGTCTCCTATTTTGTTTCATTGAAGTTTGCCATCACGATTGTCTTTATGGCTGCAGAATTGCTGTGTTTTCTTAATTAGTTGTGCACTGTTGTTTATGTAATTGAAGTATTATAAGTTTGAACCATATGTTTTCCCTTTCAATTATATAGTGGAACTCTTGNCTGAGATGAAACATGATACTCAATACGGTGAGGTGGAAAGCAATGGTGAAAATCCTGATTTTCATGCAACAATTGATGAATTTGGGAAGCATATGTAAAAAGCATAATTAAAAAAATATACTTCTTTCCCTTAAAAGTTAGATGTTTAAATTTCAATTTTTGTCTTTAACAAGTAATCTGTCGAAAACGTTGATGTGCTTCATAAGGTTGATCGTAGCCTTTTTTGTATAGAGCCGTAGTAGCCTCCTATTTTATTTCACTGAAGTTTGTCATTACGATTGTCTTCATTGTAGCGGATTTGCTACATTTTCTTAATTAGTCGTGTACTGTTGTTTATGTAATTGAAGTATTATAAATTTGAACCATATGTTTTCCCTTTCAATTATATAGTACAACTTTTGAATAGAGTTTTAATCCTTATTAACTATATTGGGAGCTCTAGCCTTCATTTCTTTTTTGGAGTTTCAAGAATAATTGCATAAGGTCCAAATTTCTCCCATCAAAAATAGTATTCTAACCACTTTTTAAATGTCAAAATACACATCATCTTGCATGAGTTTAAAGAATCAAATTGTAATTTGGGTAAATATGAAAGTTTAGGCCTGAGATATGTAAATACATATGAATTGTGAGCAGTGTATTTAAATTTCCAAAGGATTTTCCTTTGTATTCATTCATTGCTTCTAGCCGTAAGTCTTGATGAATAATTTTGGTTTCTTTTGAAGTTTTCCAAGATGGTTTCGGTTGTTGAAATCCATCACTATCCTGTTAAAGATTGCATTTTTGGAATTGTTGTGCATTGCAAAGTGAGCATAAGGCAATTTTCATTGCTAATTTTGGATCTCCATTGAAGTTATTTTGTAGCTGTTTTTTTGAAAAAAGTTCTAGTTCTGGCAATGGGTACTTCTGTGAGAATTTCCACTCGGGTACAGATTCGTTCTTTTTGGTGTTAGAGGTTGACCCAAGCCACCGCCTATTGTTTGTCGGTCCGTAGAGTCGGGATTGACGATGTCGTTCTCGCAACAGTCGCGAACTGTTCGATTGTGCATCATCATTGACAATAAGTCGTGGATCGACATGCATGGACCCAAAACTCCCATTTTTTGTTTCTTCCACTTCGTCCTTGCGAAACAGTCGTGATTAGTGGCGTCGCGCAGGGAGGCTAGATGAAAAAGATAGATACTTAAGTTTTGATGGTCCTTGTTGGACTCATACAAAGAGTTAGTATCTTGATGAGAGCCACTACTTCAATACCTGTTTCAACGTAGGTAAAGCTAGACTTGGAGCGACCATGTATCTGAGTTGGCCGCGTTTGATTGAGGAAGCTTTGGTAGGAAAGAGACTTGAGGGATACCTGACGGGGGTCAAGCCAAAGAGTGACAATGCTGGGAAACTGAGTGGAGGATCACACATGCTTTGCTTTACACTTGAATGCTCAACTCGATGGTTCCATTGATTGCCTCACTAATAGATCTTCAGGAAGAATGCACTAGAAAAGGGGTTGATCTTCAGGAAGAATGCACTAGAAAAGGGGTTGATCTTCAGGAATAATAGACATGTAGACATTGAGTGTTTTGGTGATGCTGATAGTTGGGCGAGTTGTGCAGATAAAAAAAGATCAACCTCAGGATACTGCCTGGCAGTGTTGACAATTGGATCTTATTTAGTGTCCTATTGGTAAAAAAGCGAATTTTGAAGAATTCTAGGAGTTTTTTTGTAAAACATTATAATTCCCTATCTAAGCCCATGTTATGAATGTACAGACAATATTTTGATCAATTCGTTCTTTTAATCTGGATTTACAAGATTTTACAAATACTATTTAAAACAAATTCTGCTTGCAGCCAAACAACCCCTATGGGATTTAGTAAATCCAGGATTTATCATGAATCAACGTCATTTTAGGCTATAGGATTCATTGTAAAGCTGCTCAAAACCGGTTACCAAACAACCTCTTAATATTGAACATTTATATCATATGAAACAAAATTGAAACCCACAAAAGCTTAGAATTTTCTGCATTGCCTGATGCAGCATATAAGTTATGAATTAGCAACACAAATAAAAGAAAGAAAACAAAGAAGATAATCCTGTAAGAGCTGCAGCATAAATTGTCGGTAGAAACTTCCACCTAAAAACCCACATGAATGCCTTCTAAAATTATATCTAACATGGACATCTTCACTGCTTCTGTAAGAACAAAAACATGGCTCCAAGCAAAGAAATCTTTTTAAAAATAGTAAGATTTCTGTGCAGTTTAAGCACAATACATCGGATGGAGCGGAGGAGGAAGAAAAGAAAACCGCTCTGTTATATCGCGTCCGTTGTCCGGATATAGCTTTCATCAAGACTCCAAATGTAATATTTTTTCCTAAAATAGAGTCAAGCTAGTTTAGTCGCGAATTCATCCAACATTTCATGATCTTCCNGCTTTTTATTTCCTTTGATGGACCTTTGTTTTTTATTCTGAATGTTAAATTATGTTTTACTTTGTTGGTTTGGTTGCTTCTTCCTGCTGCTTTCCTATTTATTGGATCCAACATTCTTAATTGCAGTAGCCCTTTTTCTCCTTTTTTTCCTGGTAAGCTATCATATTTTATCTTGCTTGGTGGTTTCTCATTCTTATATTAAATTTTAACTGTTATTTAGAATATTTATATTCCCAAGTTCATGGATGGAAATTTCAATATATATGTTGGTTGATTCTGTTTTCTTTGTTTAGCTTTTCTATTTTAGTTTTTTGGCTATTCTTTTGGTGCTGCTTTATTGTTTTCTATTTTTGTTGGTCTAAGGGGTTTTAGTTGGGGAGGCTTTCAGTGTTTCCTTCTTTTTCCTAATAATTTTGTTGGATTGATCCTTCTATTTGAATTTTTGTTGATTCATTCAAGCTCTTTCTATTTCTCTCTTTGTCTCTTCTCTTCTCCCACTCTGGAAGAATTTTTAGACGATCATGATAAATGATGTTGTGTGTGATCACTCGGACCCTGTTACAGGCATGGAAATGACTCCATGAGTGTTGAACCAGAAACGGAACAAACTTTACCGTATAAGTGCGGAGATAAATATTATGGGAAGAATGGCGAAAGCATGTCACGAAAAAGCAAGAAACGCTATGGCAAAGGTACAATGAAAGTTTTACTGAAGAAATAAGGTGCATGTGCTGCAAAAATGAAGGAGACATTAGATCGTCATTCCCCATACACATTGTCTAAATGCTTAACAAAGCTAGAAATTATTGAGAATATATCAGCAAAAGTTATTATTGTTGTGCTCTACACATTGATGGAAAATTTTGAGGATAAGTTAATTTTAATGACTCGAGATAGAGCATTTTTTCGTCTGTGGATTGAGTAAGTGCTCAGTTGTCACCCACGTTTCTACGCATGTCTAGCATGGCTGAAGTAGTCTTGATTTGTTCCTCACAATGTCATTTGAATTATCATCTTGTATTTCTTATGTTATTCGTTTAGTTTTAAGTTATGTTATAGTTTTTTTTTTCTACTTCTTGTTGTGAAAAACAACGACAATAAAGCGAAAAATGGAACTAGTAAAATTGCAAGCAGAAAAATACCAGAGCGACACACAGATTTACATGGTTCGACAAATCTGCCTACGTCCACGGAACTGCAGAGGATTTTATTTTTTCGAGAAATTACATCGTCGAGCGCCTCGACGTTTACAAGAAAATCTCTATTTTCTTTTCTCCATTCATCTCTCTCTCTCTTCCTCTCTTTCTCTTAGCTCTCAAGAGGACTTAGCTTGACTTTGCTTGGCTTGACTTATCCTTTAAGCCAAAAGAGGCTATTTACAGAAACCATAAGAGCGGTAGGTGGGAGGTAGGTGAGCGGTAAGTGGGATGTGGTAGGTGAGTGGTTGGTGGGAAAGTATGTGAGCGGTAGGTGAGATTCTTAATTATGAAGCTAATTAAATTTCGGTGGACCGGGTCTCCACATTACCTAACACTTCTTAGAGTTCTTTTGCGTTCTACGCTGTCTATGTATTTTTCATGTGTTTTATTTTATTCAATAAATTTTTATTAGCATCTCGGTATACTTTGCTACAAAGATGCAATATGACAATTTTTTATTATTATTTTACAATATGCTCATGACTTACTAAAGTATCATAGTTTGTTATGTTTAAATATGTTGCACCATTTCTTTACTAGTTGTGTGGCACGCATGTAAATGCTCCTACATTTACCGAGCTATTCTTAAACAATGCATTTTATACCCTTCATTATGTGCACTTCTAAATACCCAAGATTAAATTATATTCGTGCTATCTTAAATAGATGTTACTTGAACAATTCTCTAATATTTTCATTTCTCAATTTATTATTTGTAATTTTCTTACAGTTGTCTATCTTGTTTATAGTACCATTTATTTTTAAAATTATAATAATGACTAATTATTTTAGGGGAATAAATTCTTAATTCAATATGATATATGGTTGATGAACACTTAGAATTTGATGCTGTGAAAAATGAGTTGATACCATCATATATGAAAAGAAGCAGCTCATCATATGAGAACAATTTACATTCACTATCCCATATTTCACAAATCATATACATGCCCTCTGTATGTCAGATGTTCTCATTTGTTTTCGACTTCCCCCGAGGCGTTTGTGCAACTCAAAGACTTATTGGTTAATCGAGGCCGATTAAGTGACACAAAAATATGCTTGTAGCTGAGCAACTTAAGATCTTTCTAAGGGGATTTGCACATGCACATAACTAAAAACAATTATGTGAATTCTTTCAACATTCCCTACAGACAGTCAACACACATTTTAATAATGTATTAGGTGTGATAACATCATTAGCTGAAGTGTTTATTAAGTTGTCACCCATCGAAGTGGAATGCCATCTTTGTATAAGGAATAAACCATAATTTTATCCATTTTTTAAAAATGCCATCGGCGCGATAAATGAATCACATAGTTTGACCACTGTGAATAGAAATTTACATAACATGCACCACAATATGAAGAATTTCACATCTCAAAACGTGATGGTCGTAGTCTCATTTGATCGACAATTTCTATTTGTAGCTTTTGGTTGGGAGGACTCTATTGCAATGTATTAAGTTGGGCAGTGAAGGAGGGAGATTTCAGAGTACAATATGATAAATTTTATTTGGTAGATTCCATTTATGCAAATATTGATAAACTCAGCATGCCCTTCAGAGGATACCACTATCACTTGAGTGAATATCTTTGTATTGTCTCTAGAAGATATTCAGTGAGACAAGAATTATATAATCATAGACATACTCAATTACAAAATACTGTTGAAAGAACTCTTTCTAAATTGGTAATGTTTCAAGTGTTAACACATATGCGTCAAGTTCTGTTTGAGTTCAGACATAAATTGTGATTGCTCGTGTAGTATTACAAAGTTTTATTGGTAGCCAACATGGACATGATTTGTATTTTAATATATCTTAAACTGAGATGAAACATGATACTCAATACGGTGAGGTGGAAAGCAATGGTGAAAATCCTGATTTTCATGCAACAATTGATGAATTTGGGAAGCACATGTAAAAAGCATAATTAAGAAAATATACTTCTTTCCCTTAAAAGTTAGATGCTTAAATTTCAATTTTTGTTTTTAACAAGTAATCTGTCGAAAACGTTGATGTGCTTCATGAGATTGATCGTAACCTTTTTGTATAGAGCCATAGTAGTCTCCTATTTTGTTTCATTGAAGTTTGCCATCACGATTGTCTTTATGGCTGCAGAATTGCTGTGTTTTCTTAATTAGTTGTGCACTGTTGTTTATGTAATTGAAGTATTATAAGTTTGAACCATATGTTTTCCCTTTCAATTATATAGTGGAACTCTTGAATAGAACTCTAATCCTTATTAATTATATTGGGACCTCTAGCTTTTATTTCTTATTTGGAGTTTCAGGTACAATTACAAGAGGTGCAAATTTATCACATCAAAAATAGTATTATAACCACCTTTTAAGAGTTAAAATACACATTATCCTGCATGAGTTTAAAGAATCAAATTGTTATTTGTGTAAATATGAAAGTTTAGGTCCAAAATACATAAATACATTATACATATGAGTTGTGAGCCATGTATTTAAATTTCCAATGGATTTTCTATTGTACTCATAGCTTCTAGCCGTATGTCATGGCGAATACTTTTGGTTTCTTTTGAAGTTTTTCTAGTGGGTTTCCTTTGTTGTTCAAATGAATGTTTAACTTTGACCCAATCACAATTGATCGAACGTGATTTCTTTCTTATTTCTTCGCAACAAACTCGTGAATTCGAAATCCATCACTTACTTTTAAAGATTGCAATTTTGGAATTATTGTGCATTGCAAAGTGAGCAAAAGGCAATTTTCATTGCTATTTTTGGATCTCCATTGAAGTTATTTTGTATTAGAGGTTTACCAAAGCCGCCGTCTATTGCTTCAACTCCAAACGTTGGGGAGTTGGGAGCAGCTTCGGTTGTGATTGAAGATGTCAGAAGACGAAATAATATATGACGTAAAAGATGAAACTTCTGGAGAAGATAGATCTTGAAGTTTTGAAGGTCTTCATCAGACTCATACAGAGAGTTAGTATCTCGATGGGAGTAACTAATTCAATACTTGTTTCAATGCACGCAAAACTAGATCTACCTCCTATTAATCTGAAGCTCGATGGAGCGGTCGTGTATTTGAGTTGGTTGTGTCGGAACGAGGCGGATTTGGTAGGGAAGAGAATTAAGGGATGCCCGACGTGAGTCGAGCCAAAGAGTGACAATGCTGGGAAGTTGAGCGGAGGACCACACGTGCTTTGCTTTACACTTGAATGCTCAAATCGATGGTTCCATCGATTGCCTCATTAATAGATCTCAAGAAAATGGGGTTGACCTTCAGGAAGAATAGACATGTAGACATTGAGGGTTTTGATGACGCTGATAGCTGGGCGAGTTGTGCATATGACAAAAGATCCACCTTAGGATACTGCCTGTTCGTAGGGGGCAAGTTCGTCTATTGGAAGAGCAAGAAACAATCTGTAATCAACAATAGAGGCATATTGCAGGGCCATGACTCTAGGAGTTACCGAGATAATGTGGCGGAGAACCTTGTTGGTCGAGCTCAAGGTGGACCAATAAACTCAAATGAAGTTGTGGTGTGACAACAAGTTAACATCAAAGAAAAGCTGAATAACAAACCATTGGTGGTAAGTCATTTAGCTATTGGAGAGAAAGTGACAAGGTGGTTAGTGGATTTCTTTTGCCCATCTTGAGGGGGAGTGTTGACAATTGGATCTTATTTAGTGTCCTATTGATAAACAGTGAATTTTAAACAAGTCTAGGAGTTTATTTTTAAAACATTATAATACCCTATCTAAGCTATACAAACGATATTTTGATCAATTAGTTCTTCTAATCTAGATTTATAGGATTTTACAAATACTATATAAAATAAATTCTACTTGCAGCCAAACAACCCCTATGGGATTTAGTAAATCCAGGATTTATCGTGAATCAACGTCATTTTCGGCTTTACGCGATCTCATGATTTAACCCTTCTTTCAGAGTAAACCTGCTCAAAACCGGTTACCAAACAACTTCTTAATATTGAACATTTATATCATATGAAACAAAATTGAAACCCACAAAAGCTTAGAATTTTCTGCATTGCCTGATGCAGCAGTATATAAGTTATGAATTAGCAACAGAAATAAAAGAAAGAGAACAAAGAAGATAATCCTGAAAGAGCTGCAGCATAAATTGTCAGCAGAAACTTCCACCTAAAAACCCACATGAATGCCTTCTAAAATTATATCTAACATGGACATCTTCACTGCTTCTGTAAGAACAAAAACATGGCTCCAAGCAAAGAAATCTTTTTAAAAATAGTAAGATTTCTGTGCAGTTTAAGCACAATACATCGGATGGAGCGGAGGAGGAAGGAAAGAAAACCGCTCTGTTATATCGCGTTCGTTGTCCGGATGTAGCTTTCATCAAGACTCCAGATGTAATATTTTTTCCTAAAATAGAGTCAAGCTAGTTTAGTCGCGAATTCATCCAACATTTCATGATCTTCCNAATGAAATGAGTGATCCTATTATACTAGCCATACATCCGATTAAATCACATCTAGATTTTCTTAAACATATCAGAAGAAACAAACAGCTGAAACCAATAATCATGATTTCTACATATTTTCAGTAAGCTGCATAAATCAAATTAAAATCTTTATATTGCAGCTTGTTCCACCAAACAAACTACCATTCTAATAAAATAAGAAAAAAAATAACAGGAGCAAACTTACTGCAACGTCGGCACAATACCAGAGGGATGCTTAGAAAGATCAACAGGCTGGTTCTCCTCCAACCCCTCCGCCATATTCTACCTTATTCACTCTAAGGGGCTGTTTTGGAGCCGGTTTTAAGCAGGTTTTATGCAGGATTTAAGCTAAATCCTGCCAAACGACAAAAAAATTCCTCCGTAAATGCCAAAAAGACACCGATTGCCGATAAATACTGGATTTACTAAATCCTATGAATGGCGGATTTAGTAAATCCTGGACGAGCGAAGAGGAAGGATGGCGCGAACAAGCTTACCTTCCTCAACGGCTTCTGGTAGGGGCAGAGCGAAAGGATGAGAAAAATGGGAGTTTCGGCGTTCTCGGTAAGCCGCGATCGCTTCGATGCCTTCCCAGCTACCTCTAATGTTACAAACCCTCTCCAATACCAATCTTTTTTAAGGTCAACAATGGCGGTTAACGTTTCGCTAGGTTCGCAGCGAAGTTGAATGGATATAGACGAGATGGAAGCTAAGATTGCGAGCAGAAGAGAGAAACAACGACTTCCGCCGATTAAATGAGCGATTCGAATAGAATAAAGAGGAAAATTTGGATTTTGGCGGGGAAAGGAGGAGTTGGTTGGATTTATAGGGGAGGATTTTAAAAATGCGTCTTTTATAGGGATGGGATGGGATGGGATTTGGAGGCAGAAGAGCGAGGCTTTTGGTTTTAGGGTTTCGTTTGGATATAGAGAGGTGGGTGAAGAGAGAGAGAGTGGGGAACGATTTCAAGCGTGTGAAATGACCGGCTTCTGCGGGTTGCAGTCGGTGACACTCACAATTATATATATATTTTTTTTAATATTTGAATATTTGGAGGTTATTTTTTTAATGGAATTATATTAATTAAGAGCAAAAAACGGCCGTTAATATGGCATTTTCCACTTTTTATATTTAATTATATTAAAAATATCTTTGTTTAGAGAGTTATCCATATTTTTCAATTTTTTTCTTAAGGGATTCAAATACTCTCTAGCACAGCTGACTTTAAAAGATGATATTTGAATTATTAGACACACTAGAAATGGCATGAATACTCGTAATTGGAGCATGATTTACATTTTAATTGTGAACTGAGAACTTTCAAAAGTGGTTCATTGGCTTGATTTAAGTTTGATTCGACTAGGGTTGCGACCATTGTCGATATTATTGTGTCCATTTCATCAAGTCCTCACTCTTTTGAAATTTGAAAGTTACATCAAAACTTTCATAACACTAAATAAAAAAAAATACTATCATTTAATATTTTTAATATTATAATGATGGAGTTGAATCAATTAACTTTTATTTTTTTTATTTAAATATTAGTTTAAATTAAGTTAAACAACTAAAAAAAATGGAACAACCAAAGTGATAAGGCCTTCGTTTGAAACAATATCATTCAATGAAGTTTTTTTAAAAAGAGTGTTGGAGGAACGGATAAATTCCTCTGCGGTCGAAAACAGTAAAAAATTATTGTTCTTGCGAATAACTTCAGGAGACCCTGCTTCACCAAACATAAACTTTTGCATTGCAACGGATGTTCAACATCTTCTTAAACAAAAAGAAAATCATATCAATCTAAGAAAATGGGTGCGAGCACGATAAAAAAGAACACACAATTATCAAAAGAAAATCAACCAAGGAAGTGAGAGAGATCAGAGTTGAGAAACCACCAATTTTATCTTGGCATGCAACCAAAACTCTCTTGTTCTGTCAATCACAATGAGTCCGACCAAGTGTTCGGCGTGAAGTTTCAGCATGGTCATGACCTATTTCATCTTGTTATTGTTGATATTTTGTGTGGTTTTGGAGGCTTAATTTTAATGGAGGGAATAAGATGTTGAAGAAGGTAAGGCTTAAACTTGATTCTTTTATTGATAATATTATTGAACAACACAGGTAGAATCCTAAAGGGAAGAATGGTGTACATAGGGATATGATTAATGAAATTATTTTTTTCCTGCTTAAGGGTTTTAGTGAGAATGAAGACTAACAATGGCATGTATAATGATCTCAAAAATCTTAAACTTAGTTATCATCATAATACGTGTGTGTGTGTGTGTTTATTATAATATATAGTTACTATTTATGTCCTGGTAAATTCACATAGGTTAGGTGATATATTAACATCCTAATATTGTATAAATACCAAACACACAAACATATAAATGAAATAAGAGTTCATAGAGGGAATAACATGAGTTTTTACATAGAAAACAAATAAGTGTAAAAATCATGGGATCCAATTCAGTTGAAATGATTCCGCTATACTGGTGTACGTTACAAGGCATTGCCGACCCTTGACTGACCGGAAGCAATTTTATACAAGTGTGGGCTATCGATGGACTCTACTAAGGGAGTGGATCTGTGAAGGAAGGCAGATAGAATGGTTGTGTGTCAACAAATATGATGCTAGCCTCATATGTAGTAGTGAGTTGACGGCGATGGTCTAACGACGACAGTGATAGTGTCCTGCTAATAGAGCTTTGGCGGTGGAGGTGACCCGGCGGTGGGGTTCTGATAGTAGCGATGATGGTGGTAGGGGAATCGATGGTCGGGCGGTTGTAGCAGGCAGCCGACGGTAGTCCGACTGCAACAATGGTGGTGGCCAAACAATTGTGGTCCTACGACGACAGCGTTGGCTAGAAGACGATGATCCTGCAGCGAAGACGTTGGAGGTCGGGCAATGCTAGTCTGATGGTGGCGATGACCGGGCGTTTGTGATCTGATGATGATGACAATGGTTTTTGGGTGGCTGCCCAAAGAAGGTGCTCTGACAGCGTTGTCCGACAGTGGTGGTCTGGTAGCAATGGCCTAACTGTGATGGTCTGACGGTGAAAATGATGGTGGCTGTGCGAAGGCGGTCCAATGGCAGGGCAACCAAATGGTAGTGGTCTGATTGTGGCATGTGTTCATGTCATGGCCATGCAAGAATTGCTCATGTGATTTGGTACAAGAGAAATTTCAGGATTTTCAGGAATCATACAAAATCTGCTGATTCTAATATCCTTTATAATCATTGGTTAATCACCTACAAGAGTAGGAAATGGATATATAAAAATGACATTCCTCTTTCTTTCAAATATATTACAATATCTTTTTATTTCCTTTGATGGACCTTTGTTTTTTATTCTGAATGTTAAATTATGTTTTACTTTGTTGGTTTGGTTGCTTCTTCCTGCTGCTGTCCTAGTTATTGGATTCAACATTCTGAACTGCAGTAGCCCTTTTTTCTCCTTTTTTTTCTGGTAAGCAATCATATTTTATTTTGCTTGGTGGCTTCCTATTCTTATATTAAATTTTAACTGTTATTCCCAAGTTCATGGATGGAAATTTCATATATATGTTGGTTGATTCTGTTTTTTCTTTGTTTAGCTTTTCTGTTTTAGGTTTTTGGCTATTCTTTTGGTGCTGCTTTATTGTTTTCTATTTTTGTTGGTCTAAGGGGTTTTAGTTGGGGAGGCTTTTAGTGTTTCCTTCTTTTTCCTAATAATTTTGTTGGATTGATCCTTCTATTTGAATTTTTGTTGATTCATTCGAACTCCTTCTATTTCTCTCTTTGTCTAACTCTGGAAGAGTTTTTAGACGATCATGATAAATGATGTTGTGTTTGATTCACTTGGATTAAATCACTCGGACCTGTTGCTGCATTTTTGCTGATAGATGCTAATTCATAACTCCGAGGCTTCATGTGAAACTCATCTCCGCCTTTATTCGATTAAAGTTTAGGTGATTTTTGGCTTCAAGTAGGATTTATTTTGAATAGGATCTAGTAAATCTTTCAAAATTTTGAGAAAGTGTTTGACAATTTTAATGAGATTTAGCGGGATTTAGTGCAAAAAAATAAAAAACAACCATGATAAAAATAACAAAGCTATAATTGTTTAGCTTCAATGGTGGGAGATGTAGCCAATGTGCATTAACCCATAGTTTTGATTTGTTCCTCACAATGTCATTTGAATTATTATCTTGTATTTTTTATGTTATTCATTTAGGTTGAAGTTATGTTATAGTTTTTTTTTCTACTTCTTGTTGTGAAAAACGACTACAATAAAACAAAAAATGGAACGAGTAAAATTGCACGCAGAAAAACATCAGAGCGACACACAGATTTGCGTGGTTCGACAAATTTGCCTACGTCTACGGAGATGTAGAAGATTTTATTTCTTCGAGGAATTACACCGTCGAACGTCTCGACGTTTACAAGAAAATCTCTATTTCTTTCTCTCCCTTTCTCTCTCTCTCTCTTCCTCTCTTTCTCTTAGCTCTTAAGAGGACTTGGCTTGACCTTGCTTGGTTTGTCCTTGTTTGGCTTGGTTTTACTTGGCTTCTTTTTTAAGCCAAAAGAGGCTATTTATAGAAATCATGAAAGCGGTAAGTGAGAGATAGGTGAGCGGTAGGTGGGATGTAGTGGGTGAGCGGTTGGTGCGAAAGTAGGTGAGTGGTATGTAAGAGGTAAGTGAGCAGCAGGTGGGATGTGGTAGGTGAGCGGTTGGTGGGAAAGTAGGTGAGTGGTATGTGAGATTCTTAATTAGGAAACTAATTAAGTTTCGGTGGACCGGGTCTCCACATTACCCAACAATTCTCCCACTTGAAGACCGAGACACTGATTACGTCACCTACTGGCTGCATCATCTACAAGCTGTACCGACCTTTTCCTCAAACATGATATCCTCCACATCTGCAACTCGAAACCCCTGTCTTCATGCCAGAAGACAATCTCACCATTAACACCCTTAGTTGACATATCACTGTCAACGTAGTATTGTACCACCAAACACTTTCCTGGGTTACTCCTGTATCTTCTTATAACTGTCACAGCACGAGCAATATCCTGTCCCCACTGAAAGCCCTTTTCAACAAGTCCAGTCTTGTATCTTTTATTGCCATCAAGCGCATTCTTCACCAGGTACACCCACTTGTTGTGCAATGTCTTCTTCCCTGATAGAAGTTTTGCCAGCTCCCAAGTCTGATTCCCTGGTAGGGAATCCGTCTCATACTTCTTAGTCAGTTCCCACTTGCTCGAATTCTCATCTTGCAAGTTTTCTTCATAGCTCTGTGATTCTCCACCATTTATCTGTACAAGGTCTGATTTTCCTGCCTTTGGCGCTCTGCCACTTTTCAAGAAATTGACCTTCTTTTGCTTCCCCATAATGCACCCCTGACTCATGTGTCCATGCCTGCGTGAATTTGTAATCATATATAGTGTGTCAGCTTTCTTACCTCGAGTCAGTACTAATGCTTCTTTGGTAACCTTCCAAGTGTTATCTAAGAACACCACCGAATGACCACTCTCATTGAGCTGCCCAATAGAGATGAGGTTTTTCTTCAACTTAGGAACGTGTCTGACCATTTACAAAGTCCATTTGCTCTTGTTAGGGAGTGCAATATAAACGTCTCCCATCCTCACTACGTCTAGAGCTTTTCCATCAGCCAGGTGTACCTTCCCAAAGTTACCTTCATCATAATTTCGCATTAACTCCCGACGGGAAGATATATGGAAGGAAGCCCCTGAATCCAGTATCTAGTCATCAATAGAACTGTGAACTGCTAGAAATAATGCATCATGTATTTCTTCGATTACAACATTGGCGTCATCATTCTCCTTCTTCTTAGGATTCCTGCAATTCCATTTAATGTGGTCAGCCTTGCCACAATTCCAGCAGGTTACCTGCTGAGCAGACTTCGATTTTGATCTTTTTATGTTTGATTTCCTGTCATGTGATCTCCCTCTGGAATTAATATTCAGCGCTGAACTTGAACACAATGCCTCGCTAGAATCTTTCTTGTGCACCATGATACGTCTAAAAATGTACTATTTTCCATGCTTTATTTTATAATGATGTTACACTTTAAAGGTATGTTTTCTAGTGTTTTTGGTTGTAGGTACATCAAATTGAAAAATTTATAGTGATTGGAGCAAAAAGAAAAAAAATGGACCAAAACGAAGCAAAACAGAGCAAATCGGGCACACCGGAGCCAAGGGGACTTAAACCGGACACTTAAGTGCCTGTGCCCAAAATGCTGCTTAGGCGCCCCAGACAGAGAGGAGGGCGCCTAAGAGCCCCGGTGCTTAGGCACTGGAGACGGTTTTTAGCATAATTTCTTCAATATAAGTCGGATTTGGACGATTTTTAAAGCGGTGCTTCGTGCATCTCTTGGGGAATTCATTGGAAATGAGAAAAAGGACTTTCTAGAAGAATTTGGGGTGGTTATATAGAGTTTTGAAGAGGCACTTTAGACACCATTTGGAAGATTCATTGAATCTAGACAGTTTTGAAGAGCCACCTAAGCATCTCTTGAAAAATTATAAAAAAGGTTTGGAAATGTTTTTAAAACAACTCTTAGACTCTTGAATTAATTTAAAGAGGAGAATAAGAGAAGAAGGCTTGGGCGTGAGCCCCAGGTGGGGCGACAAGGTGAGAGAGAAAGAGAGGGAGTGAGAGATTTTTTTTTTTTTTTCACTTTGTTCTTGGAGAGGATTGTAAGGAGATTGTTTTTGCTATACAAGGAAAGTTTGATTTCTATCAGAGATAAGTATTTTCATTGTAATTTTATTTGAATTTAGTACTTTGTTTGTATGTTTTCAAAGTCTTGTTCAATGAAAAGTTTTTGTTATTTCTCAATGTATAGTGAGTAGTTTTCTTTACTTTTCCTTCTTTTAATGAATTAGTATGCATGTGTAGGATATATAATTGAGTAGAGTGATAATATATTGTGATGATTTTACTTTGTTCTTAATTTACATGTAAACTTGATCAACTTGCATATTAAAATCTGTTGTGAGAACATGTAAGATCCGGGATGGTGTTGTCTAAATCAACTGTGGTAGAATCACATGAGATTGTATGGATGAGAATGTAATCTATATTGTTGAGTGCAAATAAATAGAAAAATAATCTTTAATGGGTGTAGAATTAGAGTACTTTAGAGTGACAGGCTAAAACCCCCTAATTTGGTCTATTGTTTTAGGTTTTGATGCTAGATGTTAGCCTCCAGGTGGAGGGATAAGAGGGAACTCTAGAGTGAGAGCTAGTATCTTTCATGTCTAGCCCGTCTTTAAAACTATTCAAACTTTAGATTAAGTAATGTTCTTTATAGCATCTCTAGTAAGTGTAAATAATATAATTGCTCCTATTTGTCATAATATCTCTCACTATTTGTTTTATTTTTACACATGTCACTAATTTCATTGCATGAAGAAGAGTGCTTTTAATATATTAAATCCCACTTTTTGATATTTACTTAGTATTTAGTTTAAGAGTAAAAGTAGTATTGTAGTGATAGTTGTATGATATAATCAAAACCAAATTTTTATCGACCTTCCAAGCTAGGGCATGTTATTCTAGACTAGAACTTCTCTTGAAAGCCGCCGTGATTAACCTTGATCTCCGTGGGATCGATATTCTGGGCTTAATCAGAAAGCCCTATATTACTTGATGACGATACGTATACTTACGTAGAATCCCTAGAATTATAATTGAAATCTTACTTTGCTTGGGATCAAGTTTTTAGTGTCATTGTCAGGGATTAAAATCTTCAAGTAGTGGTGTCAACTTCTTAAATTCTACATATAAAAAAGAATATCAGGATCACACCACCTCAGGCAAAATCAAATCACGAATATCATCATATTTCAGCTTAGGTTTACCTACAGAACTGTTAACTGTCATCGCCATAACTTCTCAGCTATTTAGCAATGAAGCCAACAATATGAGCACACGTATCTCATCATCAAAATCAATTTCAACAGACGACAATTGATTTATGATAGTATTAAAATCATTCAGGTGTTGAGCAACAGAAACACCTTCCGTCATCTTTAAGTTGAATAACTTTTTCATCAATTGCACATTGTTATTTGCCGATGGCTTTTCATACATGTCTGATAAAGCCGCCATGATATCTGCAGTAATCCTCTCCTTGATGACGTTGTGGGAAACCTATCTCAACAGGGTTAATCGTATAACCCCCAGAACCTATCGATCTAACAGATTCCATTCCGTCTCGTCCATCTTCTCTGGTCGTTTTCCCAGTAACGGAAGATGAAGTTTCTTCCCATAAAGGCAGTCCTCTATCTGCATCCTCCAGTAAGCAAAATTTGTGTCATTGAACTTCTCGATCCCCGATGTTATCACTTCGTCTCCACCCATCATTCTTTCTTAGATTCAAACCCAAGCTCTGATACAAGTTATTGTGAAAAACAACGGCAATAAAACAAAAAATGGAACAAGTAAAATTGCACGCAGAAAAATACCAGAACGACACACAAATTTACGTGGTTCGATAAATTTGCCTACGTCCACGGAGCTGCAGAGGATTTTATTTTTTCGATGAATTATACCGTCTGCGTCTCGATGTTTACAAAAAAATCTCTACTTTCTTCTCTCCCTTCCTCTATCTCTCTCTCTTTTCCTTTCTTTCTCTTAGCTCTCAAGAGGACTTGATTTGATTTTGCTTGGTTTGGCTTCTCTTTTAAGCCAAAAGAGGCTATTTATAGAAATCATGAGAGCGGTAGGTGGGAGGTAGGTGAGCGGTAGGTGGAATGTGGTAGGTGAGCGGTTAATGAGAAAGTGTGTGAGCGGTAGATGAGATTCTTAATTAGGAAGCTAATTAAATTTCAGTGAACCGGGTCTCCACATTACCTAACAATTCTTAGAATTCTTTTGCATTCCACGTTGTCTATGTATTTTTCATGTATTTTACTTTATTCAATAAATTTTATTAGCACCCCGGTAGACTTTTCTTAAAAATTATTTTTCAATATGCTCATGACTTACTAAAGTATGATAGTTTGTTATGTTTAAATATTTTGCACTATTTCCTTACTACTTGTGTGGCACGCATGTAAATACTCCTACATTTACCGAGCTATTCTTAAACAATGCATTTCATACCCTTCATTATGTGCACTTCTAAATACCCAAGATTAAATTATATTCGTGCTATTTACTTGAACAATTCTCTAATATTTTCATTTCTCAATTTATTATTTGTAATTTTCTTACAATTGTTTATCTTGTTTATATTACGATTTATTTTTAAAAATATAATAATGACTAATTATTTTAGGGGAATAAATTCTTAATTCAATATGATATACGGTTGATGAACACTTAGAATATGATGCTGTGAAAAATGAGTTGATACCATCATATATGAAAAGAAGCAGCTCTTCATATGACAACAATTACATTCACTATCCCATATTTCACAAATCATATACATGTCCTCAGTATGTCAGATGTTCTCATTTGTTTTCGACTTCCGCCATAGGCGTTTGTGCAACTCAAAGACTTATTGGTTAATCGAGGCCGATTAAGTGACGCAAAAATATGCTTGTAGCTGAGCAACTTAGGATCTTTCTAAGGAGACTCACACATGCACATAACTAAAAACAATTATGTGAATTCTTTTAGCATTCCCTAGAGACAGTCAACGCACATTTTAATAATGTATTAGGTGTGATAACATCATTAGCTGAAGTGTTTACCAAGGTGTCACCCATCGAAGTGGAATGCCATCTTTTTATAAAGAATAAACCATAATTTTATCTATTTTTTAAAAATGTCATAGGCGCGATAAAAAACACATATATTTGGACCATTGTGAATAGAAATTTACAGAACTTGATGGTCGTAGTCTCATTTGATCGACAATTTCTATTTGTAGCTTTTGGTTGGGAGGACTCTATTGCAATGTATTAAGTTGGGCAGTGAAGGAGGGAGATTTCAGAGTACAATTGGATAAATTTTATTTGGTAGATTCCAGATATGCAAATATTAATGAACTCAGTACGCCCTTCAGAGGATACCACTATCACTTGAGTGAATATCTTTGTATTGTCTCTAGAAGATATACAGTGAAACAAGAATTATATAATCATAGACATACTCAATTACGAAATATTGTTGAAAGAACTTTTGGTATTGGGGAAAAAATGTTTCAAGTGTTAACACATATGCGTCAAGTTCTGTTTGAGTTCAGACAGAAATTGTGATTGCTTGTATAGTATTACAAAATTTTATTGGTAGCTAACATGGACATGATTTGTATTTTAATATATCTTAAACTGAGATGAAACATGATACTCAATACAATGAGGTGGAAAGCAAGGATGAAAATCCTGATTTTCATGCAACAATTGATGAATTTGGGAAGCACAAGTAAAAAGCATAATTAAAAAAATATATTTCTTTCCCTTAAAAGTTAGATGTTTAAATTTCAATTTTTGTTTTTAACAAGTAATCTGCCGAAAACGTTGATGTGCTTCATAAGGTTGATCGTAGCCTTTTTTGTATAGAGCCGTAGTAGCCTCCTATTTTATTTCTCTGAAGTTTGTCATTACGATTGTCTTTATTGTAGCGGTTCACTGAAGTTTGCCATTACGATTGTCTTCATTGTAGCGGATTTGCTACATTTTCTTAGTTAGTCGTGTATTGTTGTTTATGTAATTAAAGTATTATAAATTTGAACCATATGTTTTCCCTTTCAATTATATAGTACAACTTTTGAATAGAGTTTTAATCCTTATTAACTATATTGGGAGCTCTAGCCTTTATTTGCATAAGGTCCAAATTTCTCACATCAAAAATAGTGTTATAACCACTTTTTAAATGTCAAAATACACATCATCTTGCATGAGTTTAAAGAATCAAATTGTTATTTGTGTAAATATGAAAGTTTAGGCCTGAGATATGTAAATACATATGAATTGTGAGCAGTGTATTTAAATTTCCAAAGGAGTTTCCTTTGTATTCATTCATTGCTTGTAGCCCTAAGTCTTGATGAATACTTTTGGTTTCTTCTGAAGTTTTCCAAGTTGGTTTCCGTTGTTGAAATCCATCACTATCCTGTTAAAGATTGCATTTTTGTAATTGTTGTGCATTGAAAAGTGAGCATGAGGCAATTTTCATTGCTAATTTTGGATCTCCATTGAAGTTATTTTGTGGCTGTTTTTTTTTTTTAAAAGTTCTAGTTTTGGCAATGGGTACTTCTGTGAGAATTTCCACTCGGGTGCAAACGATATTTTGAACATTTCGTTCTTTTTGGTGTTAGAGGTTGACCCAAGCCACCGCCTATTGTTCGTCGATCCGTAGAGTCGGGATTGATGACGTCGTTCTCGCAATAGTTGTGAACTGTTTGATTGTGCAT
Source organism: Phalaenopsis hybrid cultivar (assembly GCA_002079205.1). Classification (NCBI taxonomy): domain Eukaryota; kingdom Viridiplantae; phylum Streptophyta; class Magnoliopsida; order Asparagales; family Orchidaceae; genus Phalaenopsis; species Phalaenopsis hybrid cultivar. The sequence continues at coordinate 259,253 of JXCR01146359.1, forward strand.
CATCATTGACAATAGGTCGTGGATCGACATGCATGGACCCAAAACTCCCTTTTTTTTCTTTCTTCCGCTTTGTCCTTGCGAAACAGTCACGATTAGTGGCGTCGCACAGGGAGGCTAGATGAAAAAGATAGATACTTAAGTTTTGATGGTCCTTGTTGGACTCATACAAACAGTTAGTATCTTGATAAGAGCCACTACTTCAATACCTGTTTCAACGCAGGTAAAGCTAGGCCTGGAGCGACCATGTATCTGAGTTGGCCGCGTTAGATTGAGGCAGCTTCGGTAGGAAAGAGACTTGAGGGATAACTGACGGGGGTCGAGCCAAACTACATGAATGCCTTCTAAAATTATATCTAATATGGACATCTTCACTGCTTCTGTAAGAACAAAAACATGGCTCCAAGCGAAGAAATCTTTTTAACGGTATAATCGTTTAAAAATAATAAGATTTCTGTGCAGTTTAAGCGAAATACATCGGATGTAGCTGAGGAGGAAGAAAAGAAAACCGCTCTGTTATATCGTGTTCGTTGTCCAAATGGAGCGGAGGAGGAAGAAAAGAAAACCGTTCTGTTATGTCGCGTCCGTTGTCCGGATGTAGCTTTCGTCAATACTCCAGATATAATATTGTTTCCTAAAATAGAGTAAAGCTAGTTTAGTCGCGAATTCATCCAACATTTCATGTTCTTCCTCGCAAGCTGAATGACCAAATCTCTCATTTATGGTTCTTAGTGATGATTGTTGCATTGGGTTTCCTTCAATATGACAAATAGTTGTTGCAAGGGAACATTAGTTCAAAAGGGGCATTTACATATATATCGCCCAATTCCTACTTATTTACATATCTAACATCTAAAATTTGCTTTTTAACATGTATACCGCCCAAATCTTTCATATCACATAAAACAAAAACATCCATTTTAAGCTTTAAGAAGCGATGTACACCTTCTCATTCATAGGTAAGGTGATATGTATGTAAATATCGGAGTTTAGGTGTTAGATATTTAAATATATAGAAATTAAGGGGCATGCATGTAAATTTTTGTAATTAAGAATATAATTGCATGCCACTAATTACCGTCATTAGAAAGACTAACACTAAATAGAATTTCCTCGAGCCAACTTGTAATCCTTGACAATATGTTTCCTCCACAATGAGAACAATCAAACTAAGTGTGTCAAAAATTGACTGGACATGTCGGGCCGATCCGAACCTAATTCGAAAGATTTGGGTTTAGAAATTGACACAAATACTCACACGGGTCAATAAGGTTGAAGTATGGTTGGGTTCAGGTTGAACTTTCTGACCCATTTAATATTCTGATAAGGTTTGGATCAATTTTGTTTTAGACCCAAACCCAACTCGTATTTCCGATTTGACACCCCTAAATCAAACCATATAACAAAGAATAATGCAACATACCACGACGACAATGCCCGAATAACCCATGTTTTTTTTTTAATTTTTGTCAAATTCTAAATTATTTGATCGTGACACACATAAATACATCTATTCGCCACTTCAAAAAATCACATGGGTGCTTGATTTGTAAATAACAATATTTTGTGTGCTCTGTATATAATTATCCCTAAATTTATATGCATATTGTATGTTACTATTAAATATATAATGAAATAAATTATTGATAAATAAATTTTATTTAAATAATATATAATATAAGTATAAACCATGTAATAAGTTTTTTTTTTAGTAAGAAATGAGATTGTTCGTGAGTAGTAATAAACGAGTTGCATTATGTTCAAATTTGATTCATTTAAACTTCGAGTTTTAAGAAAAACGATCAGACTTATTTTTTTACTAATTCGAACAAACATGCTCGAGTATTAATCGACGTAAGTTTGAGTTGCTCATCAAGTTGGGTTCATTTACCGCTCTACCCACATGTAGCTATTTTTAGAGGCATTTACATACATACGAGCCAATTTCTATGCATTTACATGTCTAACACCTAAGTATTATTTTTTTACATTTATGCACGGGTAAGGTGGCATGCTTCTAAAAATTAAGGTTTAGGCGTTAGAAATGTAAATACAAAAGAATCAAGGGGTATGTATGTAAATCTTCCAGTTACGAGTTTGATTAATTAATCAAGTTCGAGCTCGAGCTCAAGCTTAATGCTACAAGTTCTAGCAAGTCCATGAGCTGGCTTGTTTATTGTAAAATAGGAACAAAAATAGAAAGAGTTTAGAAAGTGGTCGTGCGGGGAGGGGATTGTGGAATGGCAAGGGAAAGATACTGTGTGAGTTCAAAGACTATTGGAAGGGTATAGGAGACAAAACCTACTACTAGACAATAAGGTTGACGAGTTCAGTGACTGTCCCGACTGAAATAATGGTTGAACGGTGAAACAACAAGGGGGAGGGACCGCCACCTGTTCTGAGCAAGATACACACATAATACTTAAAAAAAGAGAATGATACAACATTTCCAAGAGCATAAACTTAAGAACAAAGTCACAAAATTGTGATATCACATAAATCAGAATCATGGGATGTGATTGAATCGCGAGATTACGGTTGAATCACAAGATTCTCGGCATCGCATAGATCACTGCTCGACAGTACAAGAGTCTCATGATTGACATGGCGGGTTCTTCGATCCCATATCTGTAATGGGACACTCCCACTTTATTCTCCTCAAATAGAAGGAATTTATGATTCTTCTTTGGAAGTTTATGGACTTGATCTATTACCATCATAATAAAGTCATCCCTTTATCGCATCTTAGACTGTCAAACTACAAAATTTATACTTGTGTCTATTTCATGCAACTCTAAAACTTATACGTCATTAAAAAAATCGTATTGATAGAATAGATAACCATCCTTTTTTTGCACAATTAGAACTAGAGCTACATCAGGGGCAGTACTCTCATAAACCAAGCCTCTAACCATCAATTGTATAACGTGTTTTTGGAGCTACAGCAGGGGTAGTGCTCTCATAAACCAAGCCTCTAACCATCAAATGTGTAACATATTTTTTTTAACTTCTCATACTCAGCTGGTTGCATGTCATAGACAAGTTGTTTTTGCAACTTCTCATACTCAAACCGAGACACATCATCTTCTAGGATAACTAATATTAATCATATTGGAGTCCCTCACATATTTTGAATTTTTTTTCTTGCCAATTAGATAAAACTCAATTTACAGTTGCACTAATGATTATGTTTTGATCTCAATTACTGGTGAGAAACAATCTTGTACTCAGATACTGTATTACTTGAACGACACGTATACTTGAGTGAACTAAGCATAGGCCGGATCATTTATTATATTTTTATAACTTTTTATAACAACACTGTGAATTTTGGTGTCCCTGAGGTAGTTTCCTCTAGTTTTAATGACATTAAAAAAACATTGTCTCATGTAACATCAACAGTCAAAACTTGTAAGATGATCTATAAAAGGTGTGTTGGCTATTTTGCTCATGTGGTGGATGCCAACAAATAAAATAATGATTTAGATAGCATCCCTATGGTTTAAGCACTTGCCATTTGCACTCATACAAGATAGAGTTAAGTTTGTATTTCTCTATGTTAGTATTATTGCTATTTTGACATATGTCAATCTATGCATTATAGTGGAAAAAATAACTATCAAGCTTTCAATTATTAGGTTGGTTCCTATTTTGTACTTGTATTTATATAGGAAATATTTAGGATAAAGTTTTATTAGCTCAAAAATTATTAAGTTGGTTGGATTTTAAGATAAGAAGTGATAATATAATTGCTAAAATAAATTGATCAACTTCCGGGGTGTCATTGAGCCAAGCCAACTCATAAGCCGGCTCAAGCTCAACTTGATAAATAGTCTATGAGTTCAGCTCAAAGAGCTGACAAGTCAGGCTCATGCAACCCCGACCCGACCCATTAGCTCGTGAGCGGACACGTTCAAAAAAATAGTAATATAAATAAACTCAAAATATATTAAAATTCACAAAATCTTATCTTTAAATTAATAACAAAAATTAAAAATAATATTTTATATTTTATATCAGATAAGTTTTTAATTATTTAACACTAGCTAATGCAGGAGCGTCCTGCTTCAAACACGGGATCGGAGATCCAACAACGCTGATCATGTGACGTTGGTATTGCCAATCACATGACTTTTACGATTCTCATAGCAAGAAACCCATGATTAAGTTGCACCGCACAATTATGATTTCTATGATATCACGATTCGGAGAGCGCGGCTCCTACAATCATGGCAGGCATATGCCAAGGCTTCCTTTTTAATATATTTTTATTTTTAGGAAGTTTCCTTCTTTTATTTCTTTCTTTTAAGGCTTTTTCCTATTTCTGCGCAAGTTATTTTCCATTAAGGAGCTTTCATATATGTTGTATGATTGTTCTTCTAAAAGAATGAACGATGGTATTTGTGTTCTAAGACTTTGTTTTCGAGTTTATGCTCTTCAGAGTATTGTATCATTTTCGTCTGTAAGTTGGTGTGTCTGTATCTCGCTTTGGACTAAGCGACATACCCTCCTGCTCGCCCGCACCTCACCATTGTCTTTCGACCTTTTTTTCAATCGGGACAACCATCGAACTCATCCAACCTGCTGTTCCGCCACCTATACCATTCCAAAAGCAGTTGAACTCGCATAGTATTTCCTTTGACAAGTACTCACCAAAACACTCGATATGAATGTCATTCATAATAAAAAGAAGCAAAATACCAAGATATAACAACATAATCATCTCCCTAAACATAATATTGAGGTTTCGACTGTATTTTTTGAAACTGAACCGAATCAAACAAATTTATTGGATTCGAGTTAATTTTTGGAAAATTTACGTGTAAACCACTCAATTCCGATGTATTTACATCTCTAAAACCTAAACTTCAATTTTTACATATATGCCACCTAATGCCATTTTTTGGTGTGATATGACATATTTGGTTGGGAGAAATGTACAAAATATAGTTTAGGTGTTAGATATGTAAATAGGAACGAACTGTGTAGTATGTTTCAATTGATTCAACTGCATCTGGTGCCTAAAACTAAAACAAAACAAATAAGATAATTATAATTAATCCAATCCAAAATGGCCCAAGCCCAAATTATTCAAATATGATATTTGTAAAAGTGGAATCCACATGCTAACTCGGCCCAAAATCAACTCAAAAAGTTTAGGTTTTGGTTTACTCAAATAACTTTTGTGTAGAGTTCTGGTTAGGAATCACAATCGATTTAATTTTTTCAAGTTTGGTTTGGGTTGATCTGTCAACTTCAAATCGACTCAAAACTGACCACCAACCAGAAATGAACTCGAAATCGACCCGCCTACTTGAACTTGATCAAATTTGCCCCCAATAACTATTATGCCTTACGTTAAATGTGTTATATAAGTCGGTTTCGGATTATCGTGTTGATAACGGATCGGGTTTGGGTTGGACTTTTTGATCCCTTTAATATTTTGGTCAGATTCGAATCAAAGAGTTTTGCTTAGGTTAAATTATGGTTAGACCGGAACCCAACCCAGTTAACTTTTTGAAGTTTGGTTCGGGTTGATCCGTCAACTCGAAATAGACTCAAAACTGATCACAAACCAGAAATGAACTCGAAATCGACCCGCCAGTTTGAACAAATCAAATTTGCCCCCAATAGCTATTATGTCTTATGTTCAATGTCTTATATAAGTCGGTTTCGGATTATCGGGTTGATAACGTTTCGAGTTTGGGTTGCACTTTATGAACCCTTTAATTTTGTGGTCAGATTCGAATCAAAGAGTTTTGCTTGGGTCAAATTCTGGTCAGACCGAACCCAACCCATTTAGCTTTTTCAAGTTTGGTTCGGGTTGATCCGTCAACTCGAAACCAACTCAAAACTGATCACCAACTAGAAATGTACTCGAAATCAACCCGCCAACTTGAACTTGATCAAATTTCCCCCGAATAGCTACTACACGTTATGCTGAATGAGTTATACGGATCGGATTTGGGTTGAACTCTCTGACCCTTTTAATATTTTGGTCAGATTCGAATCAAAAGGTTTTGTTCGGGTCAAATTTAAGATCTTCATGTTATTTCTGAATAATCTTTAACTGGATTCAATGTGTCATGCATTTGGAACATACGCCACACATGATTAATGGATCTATAAATGCTCTCTGATCAATGTAGCCAATGGTCCCCTTTCTCCTCCCTTCCATGCACATGTTGCTGAACAAATCTCTGAGTCCAGTTCTGTACATCATTCCCTACTGGTGATACATGAGACATATAAATATACTGCAGTTTCACAGACTGTACTCTTTGCTGATTGAGAATATAACTGAATGTAGAGACAGGCCCAGGACCACACCAACACTTATGAAGCAGCAGAGACAAATCTGGACCACTCATGCAGAACCTTATTCTGATCATACATACATCTTTCTTTTCTAGAGTTTTACTACTGAGACATCAGATTCAATGGCTTGTCTGAATTTTTAAAGGTGAAGATATATGAATATTAGAGTTATTGGAATTATTACATTTGTTGTGCCAATAATTAGAAATCTCTTGTACTGGTTATTGCAGACATGCAGTATATATATCCTCTTTGATTTTCTTATTTTCAGAATCCTTGGTGGTAGGAGTTTTCTTAAACATTGTTAGAGTCATGGTCTTATCGTCTCTAATCGTTTTAAGGAGAAGAATCGGACTAGCCGAGTCAGGGTTTGGTCTTATCTAGTCTGGTTTTTGTTCGGAGGAGGATCGGACTGGTCGAGATGGAATTCATGATCCAAACGATCTTGACACAATTCTGCATTAACATATTGTTTAATGTAATGATAGTGGATGTAATTCTAGCTTTATAATAGAAATGATTTATGAAGAATATGTTTTAATGTCGAGATAACATTTATAATATGATTTACAACAAGAATAACAAAAGCAAAGCCTTAATCCCACATGGCTTTTATTTGGCATAAGGGGACCAATGACTTCCCCACATGGCCTACTGTTCATTTCACCTTTGCATTTAATCATGTCACATTCTTGTGATTCATTGTATTGGCTATCTACTATTGTTCAGTAAAGCTTATTGGGTATTTACTTTAATAATGTATGAAGTGGAGATCTGAGATTTTCAGCCAAATAACATTTATTATGAATCTATGGTTTTTAGTTTTACCAAGCTATCTTTTGGTTTATGTTGAGAGATTAGGGAGAAGAAAACCCAAGATTCAAGAACAAACACAAGGATTTAACGAGGTTCGGCAATTTACCTACGTCCTCGGGAGCAAGAGTGACGGCTTTTTGATTTCTTGAAAAGGAGTATAATATGTAATTACAAATTATCGCTGTAGCCCCACTTAATGAAACTCCTCCGATTGGACAAATGCTTCCGCTCCGCTGGCTCGCTCCGTTCCGTTCTAGCATCTGTCTCTAATCTGGTATATGAGTCATACCTAACAGTTTACACCAACAAGGCCCGGATGGGAAAAGTGGAGGGTTGTGTTTAGATAGTCGACAACCAGCATTGCTTCTTTTACTTACAGTTTATAGATTAAACATAAAATGGTTTGAAATATATAGAAGCTTCTCAGACTTCTGCATGAAGATTTTATTGCTTGTTTGGTTAAAACTTGAGCTTTCTGCTGCCTTTTTCTCTCAATAATTGATTTGTTTGGTCTGTGCAAAAACTCATTTTTTTCCTGCATCAGTTAAGTATGGCTGTACTTAATATTGTAGCCGTCTGATCATTTTCTTCTCCCACATGTCTCTGCTTTTCTTCATATGTGCTGAGACAAATAGGGAAAAATATAGTTTTTATATGACATGAAATCACTAACCAGTTTCAGCAAAGGTTTATATGTAAAGGTTCCATTTTTTCTCTTTTTATTTATTTATTTATTTATTATTTTTTGTTATAGTGAAATATGTGAGATTATTGGCAATTTGTTTTTTTTTTAATAAATTTTATTTTTTGGTGAGAAAATAAAGGGTCACTTGCATGCATATCCCACAAATCTTATGTATTTACATGTCTAACAACTGAACTTTGCTTTTTATATTTATATCATCCAAATCTTTCATATTTCATCAAAATATCATGTTTATGACTTTTAAAAAGTTAGATACATCTTTTCGTGCATAAGAAAGACGGTATATATGAAAAAATTGATGTTTAGGTACTGTTGTCTATGTAAGGGTCTGTTCGGGACAGCTTATAAGTGCAAGCGCCGTAACGTTTGGTTAGCGCGTTTCGCCAGCTTATTCGGAACCTCGTTTGGGTTTTTACACTAAACACACCGCAGGCCGCATTTCAAGATAAACAGCTTATCCTGAATCGTACAAGCTGACTCAAACGAACCCTAAATCCATATGAATTGAGTGATATGCAGGTAAGACAGTTATTATTTTTTAGTATTATTATTATTTCTTATTTATCTCTGTATAATACATGCATTACTGATTCATTTATAGAGATATATGAAATTGTTTTAATAATTTATTTAGACTGGCTTGACTGCAGTCTGTTCCCTATTTCCTGCAGCTGCAAACCTACTCCTGATTTTCTGAAACCTGAAAACCTATGCTCTGCATCTCTATTCTGTATTGAGCTTCTTCCAATTCAAATTTCCTTGTTTGTTCTTCAATCTTTTTGCCAATTATGTTCATACAAATCCCTTTCTTTTTCTGTTTTTGCAGGAATCTTTCTCTCCACCTTTGTAAATAAATAAAAGATTTGAACTTGTATAATCTGCTCCTTTTGTCTCTTGCTTTCCCTAATGATATATATATATATTTCATTTCATTAAATGCCCCTGTTTTCATAAAAATTTATACATGTTTCTTCCACTTTCTCTACCTTTGTTTCTCCACCCTTTTTGGGATACATATATATAAGTAAAATTTAAATAGTGCACACATAAATAGGCTATAAACAAGTCGAGCTTGAGCCAGCTCAAGCTTGGATCGTGTTCGATTCATTTGAAATTAGATCACTTTTGTTCAGTAGAATGTGCAGAATCACATAACCACACGAACTGTTATGATTTGAAGTTAGATATAAATATATATAATATCTTATTATATAAATAACATATATAATCTTTTTATTTTGGGCTAAAACGGGCCAAACATGATGAAAAATAGATTGTTAATATTCGACACATTTATAGTTCAGCTCGTTGACTTAAGGAATGATTTGAATACGGGCTACTTAACAAGCCGAACATGAGCTGTTCGCAAAACAAAGAGCTGTTTCAACACCACTACACAATGATAAAACATTTGTAAGAATATAAACTTATAAATAACAATTATATATTTGATTGAAGTACAATATCATAGAATTTATTAATTTACTTTATATTTTTTGGCCTCCCAAATTTCATTTATAATTAAAAACAAAATTATCAATTTGTTAACAAGCCAAGGGCCAAAATTATATAAAAAAAGGGATATAAAGATATGATTTTATTGGTTTCCTTCATTATATATATATATATATATATATATATATATATNTAACTAGTATTCAGTTGTTACTAAATATTTAAATTTCACACTTTACTTTTTGTAGTTTTAAAAATTGTAGGCGTTTCCAACTTCCCTACGACATCGATATACAGGACTCCATTATAGCCCTTTATTGCATGAGCGATACATATAGTTGCATTATTTTTAAAAGGGATTTGGCAGCTTAAAGATTTTAAAAAGATAAAACTATTTTAACTGAAGTTATTTTTGTTGGGATTAATTTGCATATTTGTTATTGTATCTGTCGTGTGTATTTTGTAATATTGAAAAATATTTACAAAATCAACACACTAAATCTACCCGCATCAAGTTTTTGTACCGTTGTCTGGGAAGTAATGGAAAGTATTAGTAAGTTATTTTATAAATTATAGTATTTTTATTTTTAAAACTAAAATTTTTTTTTGTAGTTTAGTTTGAATATTTTCTTTTTTAATTGTGTTTACTTATTTTAAATTATTTTTTGTGTTTGTTTATGTGTAGTGTAAGATCAGAAAATTTAGTACCTTATGATTCTGAGTGAGAAATAACTTTTAGAAAAATTCAAAAACAACGAAAAGAGATAGATCATATTAGCAAAATGGCTTGCAATTTAAGTAATACTGAAAATAAAAATGAGCATCAGAGATCTTGAAGAGATTATGCTAATCCTACAGCAGATGAAATTCATTTGAGTATACAAAACTCTGTTTTAGCTACTAATTCATTTGAGCTTAAACCTGTTATTATCCAAATGGTACTAAACAATTAGTTTGGGGGAACACCAACTAAAGATTTTAATTTACACCTTGCTAGTTTTCTAGAATTATGTGCTACTTTTAAATATAATGGAGTGTCAAATGATGTCACCAGACTTATACTTTTTCCTTTTTCACTAAAAGATAAAGCTTAGATGTGGTTAAACTCGTTAGCGCCTGGATCTATCATAATTTGGGTAGATTTATCACAAAAATTTTTATCTAAATATTTCTCACCTTCAAAAACTGCTAAGCTTAGAAATGATATTACATCTTTTTGTCAGTTTGAAGGGGAATCAACTTATGAAGCCTGAGAAAGATTTAAAATCTTCTTAAAAATTGTTCACACCATGCATTGCCACATTGATTAATAATTCAAACTTTTTATAATGTATTGGTTGGATCTCTAAGATTGATAATTGACGTTGTTGCTGGTGGAACATTAATTTTAAAATCATTCGATGAAGCATATTCTTTAATTGAAGAGATGACTATTAATAATTTTCAATGACCCTCTGAAAGGGGGGTAAATCTAAAAAGAGTAGCCAATATTCATGATTATGATGCAATATCTATGTTAGCTACATAAATAATTGTTATATCAAAGAAGATAGATCAATATAGAATGAATTATTCTCAGACATCACATGTGCTTGAGGAAAACTCATTGGGACAAATGATAGAATCCTAATCTTCTTATGAGACCTTAAATGCAATAAATAATCATTATAATAATCCTTATGCCAAATATTATAATTCTGGTTGGAAGAATCATCCAAATTTAAGTTGAAGTAATAATAATTCTAATGCTGTAAATCCGCAATGGGGAAACAACATTGCGAACCCATTGGGAAACTCCAACAATCAAAGAAATCCAACTTATAAACCTTGTTACCTTCTAATAATTTGTAGAGCAAGGAGAAAAAAAATTGTTAATGGAAGAAATGGTATTGCAAATGGGGAGTCAATTACAATGTCAAGGAACTGCAATTAGAAACATGGAAAATCAATTGGGATATTTCTACCTCACTTAATAATAGACCTCCAGGAATGTTACCAAGTAATGTTTAAGTAAATCCTAAGGATTAGAACAAAGAGCAAATTAAGGTTATTCAACTGAGAAGTGGAAAAAAATTAGAAAACGGAGTTCAAAAAGAAGTGGAAGTGGAAGTTGAAAAACATGTGGTGGAAATTGAAAATTTTGGTGAAGATTTTCATTTTGAGTCAGAATGTTCTATTAAACTAATGAAAATCACTGTAGAAAAACCACCACCTCCATTTCCTTAAATATTGAAGCAAAAAATAGAGATAACCAATTTTCAAAGTTTTTTAGAAATATTGAGGAAATTAACAATAAATGTTTCATTTGTTGAAGCTTTGGAATAAATGCCAAGCTATGTGAAGTTCATGAAGAATATACGTAATAAGAAAAGGAAGTTTGTAAATAATGAGATGTTGCACTCAGTGAAGAGTGTAGCGCTATAATTCAGAAAAAACTCCCTGAAAAACTTAAAGATCCTAGAAGTTTTTCAATTCCTTGTGCTATTGGCGAATGATTTTTTGGAAAAGCTTTATATGATTTAGGAGTCAGTATTAATCTTATGTCATTATCAATTTTTAGAAGGTTGATTTAGAAGATATTTCACCTACTACTGTAACTCTTCAGTTAGTTGATGTTCAATTACCTATATTAAAGGAGTTATAGAAGATGTTTTGGTAAAAGTTGATAAATTTATCTTTCCTGTGGACTTTATTGTATTAGATATGGAGGAAGATAAAAAAATTTCTGTTATTTTAGGAAGACCATTCCTTGCCACTGGAAGAGCTTTGATAGATGTGCAAATATGAGAACTAACTATGAGAGTTAGTGATTAAGATGTTACATTTAATATTGCAAAATTAATGAGATACCCTGCAAAAGAGCAAGAGATTGAATGCTTTAGAATGAATATTAATGAATATCTAAGCCATGAATATTTCAAAAAGACATTTGAAAGAGAATTTGAAAAGGAATATGTGGAATATCAAGATGAGGATAAAATTAAAGATGAATCTACGGAGGTGAGTAAAGAAGATTTGGATTGTGTTTAGGAAAAAATTGAAATGTTAGATCCTACATAAAGTAATAAGAATTTAATTTCATCTATGTAGAAACCTCCTGAACTAGAACCGAAAACACTTCCTACACATTTGAAGTATGCATTTTTAGGGGATTTATCTACATTACCTATTATAGTATCCTCATAATTAATTGAAAAGAAATAACAACAATTGTTGGAAACTTTAAGAAGATATAAGAAGCCTTCGGATGGACATTAGCTGATATTAAAGGAACCAGTCCTTCGATTTGAATGCATATAATTTTATTGGAAGATCAACATGAACTAAGAGTTGATCCTCAAAGAAGATAAAATCATATGATGAAGGAAGTTGTTAAGAAATAAATTTTAAAATGGTTAGATGCTGGAACAATATATCTTATTTTAAACAGTGCTTGGGTAAGTCCAATTCATTGTGTTCCAAAGAAAGGAGGACTGACTGCAGTGACAAATGAGAATAATGAATTAATATCAATAAGACAAGTCACTAGATGGTAAATCTGCAAAGATTACCGAAAAATAAATTTTGCCACTAGAAAGAAGCATTTTCTTTTACCCTTTTTGTACCAGATGTTGGATATAGGGCAGTAAACGAGCCGAGCTTGAGCGAGCTCAGGCTTGGCTTGTGTTCGGCTTGATCGAAATAACTCGTGTTTGAAATCAGCTCATGTTCGAAATCAGCTCATGTTCGAAATCAGCTCGTGAACAGTGTGTTTGTGTTTGACTCGATTTAAATATTTGTGTTCAGCTCGTGTTCAGCTCGAAATTGGCTCATTAAACTAAAATTGAGAAAAATAGATGTAAAGTGTGGGATTCAAACCTGGATCAAATATATACAAAAGAAAACATTAACCACATTACCACATGAGGTGTTATGATTTAAACTTAGACATAAATATATATAATATATTATTATATAAATAATATATGTAATATATTGTTATATAAAAAGTTAAATAATTTTTTTCGAGCCATTTTGAGCCAAACACAAGCGAACAAACTGTTGTACGTATTCGGCTCGTTTACATTTCGAGCTTAAAAAGAGCTGAACACGAGCTGCATAACGAACCGAGCACGAGCTATTCACGAACAATAAGACAAATTGACAGCCCTAGTTGGATAGGCTGGTTGGGCATATATATTTTTGTTTTCTAGATGGATATCCTGGTTATCATTAAATACATATTGCTCCAAAGGATCAGGAGAAGACAACATTTGCTAGTCCTTATGAAATTTTTACTTTTCAGTGAATGCCCTTTGGATTATATAATGCACGTGCAACATTTCAAAGATATATGATGTCAAATTTCAGTGATTTAATTGAAAAAGAGATTGAAGTCTTTACGGACGATTTTTCTATATTTAGAATTTCGTTTGAAATATGTCTAAATCCTTTAGAGAAAGTTCTTGAACGATGTGAAAAGACTAATCTCGTATTGAAGTGGGAAAAATGTGAATTTATGGTTGTAGGAAGAATTATGCTTGGGCATAAAATTTTAGAAGGTGGCATGGAAGTAAATCATACAAAAATTCAGCTTATATCAAACTCACCTTCACCTACTAATGTAAGAGGAGTTAGGAGCTTTTTAGGACATGTTGGATCTTAATGGTGATATATTAAGGATTTTTCAAAAATTATTAAGCATTTATGCCAACTTCTAGAAAAAGATACAACATTTGATTTTAACCAAGATTGCCTTAAAGCCTTTGAAACTTTAAAAGAAAAAATTGATCACTGATCCTATAATTATTTCACCTGATTAGGAGAAACCTTTTGAATTAATGTGTGATGTTAGTGATTATGAAATTGGAGTTGTTTTAGGGCAGAGATATGATAAAATTTTTAAATTAATATACTATGCTAATAAGACTCTTAATGATGCTCATATTAACTACACCACCACTGAAAGAGAGTTATTAGCTATTGTGTATGCTTTTGATAAGTTTATATCATATATGATTAGAGCTAAATGTGTTGTGCATATTGACCATTCGGCTATTAAATATTTGATGCAAAACCAAGATTAATTAGATGGGTACTTCTAATGCAAGAGTTTAATTTTGTAGTAGTCGATAGGATATATTCTGATAATCAAATTGTTGATCATCTATTTAGGCTAGAGCAGGAAGAAATACTTGACATGGAAAAAGAAATTAATGAAACTTTTCCTGATGAACAACTTTATGTTGTAAAAGGATGGGAAATACCTTGGTATGTTGATATTGTAAATTATTCTGTTAATGATATTTTACATTATGAACTAACAAAATAATAGGAAAAGAAATTCATTCATAATGCAAAATCTTATTTTTGGGATGACCCCAATTTATATAAACAATAAAAAGATTTAGTAATGAGACGATGTGTGCATTACAAAGAAATTTGGGAAATTATCCAAAAATGTCACGATTCTGAATTTGGAGGTCATTTTAGAAACGACAGAACTGTTCATTAAATTTTGCAGTCTAAATTTTATTGGCCTACTCTATTTAAAGATGTATATATATATATATATA
>JXCR01146359.1:281440-306489 GCA_002079205.1 Phalaenopsis hybrid cultivar
ATATATATATATTTATTGATTTTAGTGGATTATGTTTCAAAAAGGATTGAAGCAATCGCTTTACCTCGATGTGATGCTTGAAGTGTTTCAAAATTTTAAATTAAAAATATTTTTATAAGATATGGAATGCCAAGAGTAATCATTATCGATGGAGAATCTCATTTTAGAAATGCAACAATTGCAAGATTGGTAAAAAATATAATATAATGCATAAAAATGCAACCACTTATCATCCCTAGACAAGTGGTTTGACAGAAGCATCTAATCATGAAATTAAGAGAAATTTGAAAAAAAGTGTAAATCCTAATAAAATGGATTTGTCTGCTAGATTAGATACATCATTATGGGCATACATAGCAGCTTATAAGACACCTATAGGAATGTCCCCTTATAGATTAATTTTTGGGAAGACTTGTCACTTGCCTGTAGAATTAGAACATAAAGCTTATTGGGCTAAAAAGTGCCTAATAAAACTTCTTGTCCAGGTTCAAATTCCTAAAACTTCTTGTCCAGGTTCAAATTCCTTCTTTATTATCTTCTGATCATATCATTCTTTCATTTTCTCCTTAAATCCTAGCATTATCATGAGATTCATTCCTAATTTCTTTAAGCTCATTCAATTGCAATCATCTTTAAGGAGAAAATGAAAGAATGATATGATCAGAAGATAATAAAGAAGGAATTTGAACCTGGACAAGAAGTTTTATTATAAAATACAAGATTGAAATTATTTCCTGGAAAACTGAAGTCTAAGTGGAAAGGGTCATTCAAAGTTGTAAAAGTCTATCCATATGGACCTATTAATATTGAAGATCCTAAGACTGGAAAGATATTTAAAGTTAATGGGCACTGATTGAAACCATATTTTGATGGTCAAAGATCAGTTTTCAAAGAGACTGTAATGTTGGGTCACCCATAATAAAGATTGGGAATGTTGGGCTAACGACATTAAACCAAGCGCTTTGTGGGAAGCAACCCATATTTATTGTTGTTTATTTTGCTTTTGTGTTTTTATTCAGAATATTTATGTATATTTGTGTTTTCATAGAGTCCATGTATTTGAGAAATTTGAGATTAAGATATTTTAAAATAACTTTATTTGCCTAATTTTATGGAAGAATTGAGAATTTTTTGGATCTAAATCAAAATGACGATTTTTTTGGAACTGGCTCATCATGCCCCAAATTGGCGCATAATGCGCCACATTCCTAAGAGCAGGCGCATGATGCATTGCAATGACTAAAATGACTTAAAATATTTCAATAACCGATTTTGGCGGGTTCTTCTCCTTATAACTCCCAAAAACTGCTTCCAAAGTCCATTTTAGGGGGGAAAACTAGCTCTATATTCAAACTGGAAAAACTATCGATATTGGAGCAATAATTTTGAAATCTCTTTTGAGTTTGATTATCAATGGATCTGCTACTGGACTGGGACATCCATCCACTATTTTCCTACTGTGCAGTTGTTGACCTCTGTTCTGGTTGAGGTCTAGCTCTTTCCTCTTTAGTAGCCTAGGATCTAGCCATAGGACTTTCATGTTGACTATTTCTAGAGAACTAGAAAAGGAGCCCTCACCATTAGAAATTCTAAACACTTCTTTGCTCAACTTGAAGTTCCACATATTGGTCCTGACCTCTAGCACTTGGTAGGTAAGGTCAATATGAGGGAGCTCAAGGGGAGTACCCATAGAACTGCTTGGCCTTAGGGTTAACCATGGGTGTTGTTCTGGAGCTAGTTCACTCACTTACACTCACTTTCACTCACATTCACTCACATTCACTCACAACCATAAACTCAAACTTGTTGACTTTAATCTCTTGATCTGTTGCGAGATTTATGTCGATGGTCCCCTAGATACACTAGCCCTAGGCTAGGGTCTAGCCAAGACTAGTACATAGAGGACCCAAATGGAGATTTCATCTGTCCATGGCTCAAATAGAATGTTGACATCCCACTTTCACCAAAATACCAAACTTAGCCTTTTGCACTCAAATCTACCCAACTTACCAAAATACCGTCAAACCCCAAATTTGGCCAACATTCCCAATTTCATTCAAAATACTCAAATTTGTTAAAAAATCATCTCAAACCATTTGAAACTATCTAAATTGTCCAAAACCTCCCAAAGTTGCCAAAATTACCAAAATACCCCCAAATTTGCCAAATTTACAAAAATGCCCTTGGTGGCCCAAACTTTCCCAAAAGCCTCAAAATCATTTTAAATGTCCCTGAAACTAATTTTTACCCTCAAATTGAACCCAAATTTGCCAATTTAACTAAATTTGAGCAAAAGCCCCGAATTGCCTTTAAAGGCTCAATTTCCCCAAATTCACCTAAATGTCCATCAATTTGACCCCAATTCCCCCCAATACTAATTATAAATTCAAATTCATCATGATCAAACTTAATTCAAACCAAATCCAAGCCTAATTGACTCACATTTAAGTCCAATTTCAACCCAAATATAAAAGCCCCAATTTGGCCTGAAACCAAAATCCCACTCAATTCAACCCCCAAATCTTTTTAATTTGAAAAATCTCCACACATCAAATTGAACTCTCAATTGACCTTGGTCAAGCTTAAATTTCACTCAATTTCAACCCAAATCCAAAATTCCCAAATTTTCTCCAATTTAGCCATGTGCCCAAATTCCATCAAATTGAATGCCCTAACCCCAAAATCATACCTACACAATTCACCAGGGCTTAGGACTTCATCTAGGGGTTCTTTGACTCCATTAAAAGCTATCAAAACTATCTAATTGCAGTCTCCCCTCTCAGATAAAGGTATTGAACCTCAACCTTACTCTGAGCCTATTTTGATTCTCCATACATATTTACTGTATTTCATACCATATAAACCATAAAAAGATGTTCGCCTCGAGTAGATGAAGGTTTAAATACAAACTCCATGTTATTTGGTTGATTCTAGACAAAGATCTTAAGGTTTTAGTGTGAGCGGTTCTCTGATTTGGATACTTGAGGATGATGAAGGAGAGCCGTATAATCATGCGTTTATTTAATGGAGAGAAGAGATTAAGCCAGAAGAGTGCTTGGAACGAAAAGGCGGGTCGCATGGCAGTTGAGATAGCTCACAAAGTCAATGGCAGAGCGCCACGTGTAAAGTTAGAAGCTGCCGAGGTTGAGGTGGCGTTGTGTGTTTAAGTAGAAAAATATGGATTTTTTAGATTTATTTAAATGCATGAACTTCAAAAATCCATATATTTCTCTAGAAAAATCTGAAAAATAAAATAAAAAATATTTTCTTTCTCAGTGAATAGAGGAGAATAATGTGGATTAAAAATAGATTATTTGTGGATGAAGAAATTATGAAACGTATTTTTTTGAGTTCCTTGTGATTAGGGCCACTTAGGAAAAATAGAATTTATTTTTGAGAAAATACTTGATTTTTGAGCTTTATTTTGGATTTATAATAATTTAAAATAATTAAAAATTCAAAAAAAGCCAAAATATTTTAAAAATTTGTCTAATTATTCCTTGATCACTTATAACTCATTAGGATATTTTTCCTAATTTTTTCTAAGTTAAAATTAAATTTTTAAAAGTTTAATAAAATGAATTTTTCTTATTTACCCACTAAAATAGTTATAATAAATAAATTAAAAATCATAAAAGTACAAAATTGTTTCTCTGAATTCTCCGAACTCAGAAAGTTTGATAAAAATATAAAGATAATTTTGGTAATTATAACATTATTTTACATTTAATCAAAATCATTAAAATTGATTCATAATTAAATAATAATGATAGAGATTTAATTTAAAAAAATCATGAAATTTTGTCAAAGTGTTTCTCTAACTTAAGGGGACCTCTAATAATTTTCTCATAAATAAAAACTTTATTTTAGAGAGTTAAGTAAATCAATTTTGAAAATACTACTTTTTAAATTTAAATAATTGTTTAAATTAAATTAAATTAAATTTTGAAATCCACATTTTCTCCTCTGATGTTTTAATTGACCGGATAGGACATTCTAAAAAATTCTCAAAGTCATTTGAATTCTATTTAATGAGTCATGAGTTGAAGGGCCCCAAAGGCAAAAGAGTAACTTTAGATTTTGATGCCTCAATCAAGATTTAGGATTAATCAAAGGGAAGATGGGGAATTTTGATCCTAATGAACATGTTTGGATGATTGAAATATAATGGGATTGAACGGTAGGAACTCACTTACCACCCTTTCTATAATAAGAACAAAATTGTAATTTCCTTAATTATCAAGGCTTGGAGGTCAATCAAAATTAAATGATTCTCAAGTGATGGGTTCAATTTAGGAAGATAATATTTCATTAATTTTAAGCCCATAATTGATGATAATGTGATTTTTCAATAAGGATGCATGTCATTTAATTCAAAAATTTTCTAGTTACCATTTCGCCTACTGTGATTGTTTAAGGCTCGGTAGTGACCCAAGCTTGATATTTAAATTTATTTGATCGGATTTAGAAGATAACATGATTGATAATTAACACCTTTTTACACTACAAGCCTGCTTTTAATTGTGGAAACCAAATCCTTTATTTACTTAAATTTGCCTTAGAGGAATCCACCCACATAACTCTTAAATAAAATATCGATTGATTAATTGAGTGTCCTTGACTTGGGATAAATAAAACATCAAGTTTCCTTGAGCAATGGGATAACCTTAGCTTAACCTTGGATAAATAAAATGATATGATAATTTCAAAATGAACTTGAAAATTTAAAGAAATCTTCAAAGTGGTTCTGGGTTATGCCCCGAGCGCTTTGAAATATCTTGAATATTTTGAAGGGCAAATTGAACTTGTTATATTTTATTCTAAAATCATTCACTAAGATCTTCTGAGACTTAATAAAGTCATAACTTGGGGTTTGGTAGCTATACCTTCATCTACTCCTTCAATTTGAATTCCTTGCAAAATTATATACATATTGCCAAAGCTAACCTTTCAGGTGGAGGAGCGGGAAGAATCGACAGGTATGCGTTTAAGTTATTGCATTTACTTTTTCATACCTTTTGTTTCTTGCTTGCATGCTTAATATTACCTTACATGTTAAAAACAAAAGGTTAAAAAAAAAATAAACAAGATAACATTCACCGCCACAATAGTAAAAAATATGAGACAACTCAAAATTTAATCACAAAAAATGCAAATAAATTAAAACGTCTTTATTGAATGATCGGGAATCCCTTAGAGGAGGTAATATACGATTGCTAATGAGATTTCCCTCGATCAAAATGAAAGTACAGAGCTCATAAAAATGGGTTTAGTAAATTGATTATGACTAAGTGAATGTGAAAGAAAATAGTGGTGTCAGAACAAGGGAATCGTAGGATCCTAACCGGTGTCGCCTTAATCAACTTTAACATTCTCTAATATTTAAATAACCATAACCTTAGGAAACACTTGATTTGACATCATGAATTGACACATTAGAAAACTTAAACTCGCCACGATGAGGAGCTTGGAGCTAGCATTGTAGGCAGCATGACCATCTTCAACAGCAAAACATGTCTACATCAGCTAAAGCGTTCTTTAGAATTAAACAACAAACCATAAAATTTCAAGGTTGTCCGTCTACTGTGACATAAATCCTCAACTTTACTTTAGGCCTTTATATGGCTATGCTATACAATATAAGCCCTAACTTGTCTTAGGATTTTGAGGTTTTCGTTCGTCACGACCTAAATCCTCATATCTTCCAGGTTATTTGTGTGATCATTTTACATGAATGTAAGCCATAATTAATAAAATTGGCAGAATGAAACATTTAAATATTTCTCCTCTAAATTGAAGTCAAACCATATGATAGCTTGAAAAGTCACCGAGGTTCTCCTCAGGATCCGTGACATCCCCTAGTTCTTCTTCCTTTTGGATTCCAAAAATAATATGTTTCAAATTTGAGCCATTCACATTTCACACCTCTTTCTTTGATCTCTTTGAAAGTCCTAATCTTTTGACCTCTTTGAAGATAATATCCCTTAATTTTTATTCAGAGTTTTCTTAGGTGACTTCGGTTATCTAAGATGTAATTAACTATAAGGGCTTACCTTGATAAAAAACTTTCAAGGACCCAACTTAATATAAACTCTATTTAATTTTCCATATTAAAAAGGGGAACTTATCGGCTTATAAATAAAATGGTTTTCATAGACAAAAAAAATGTCAAATATTTCTTAGTTTATTTGATTGAGCCTCACTATCAAGTTATGTGTTTATCTTTTGAGGTAGATACATAGGTGTAGCGCTCTTTCATGTAAACTTTCAAAGATATGAGATCAATTTGATTTCATATTTTTCTAAAATAAAATTTATATATGTAAATTAAATGTCCCTCGGAAGCAGGTGACGAGAATCCGATTCCGGCGACCGATAACTTCCACAGGACGACCCCCCTAAAAATAGTTCCGACAGCAGTAAATCGCAAGTACCTTATGAGAGTTGGGAAAAAGTGCTTCTTCCTTTGAACCTAATGGATCCAGAATTCTATTGCAACTGTATTGGAATGGGAGATAAGAATGATATGAATGAATTGATGGATCAAGCATCCCATAATTCATCACCTATTCAGCCTTACTTTAGTTCGAATGCACTATTGAAAAGAATTAAGAAGATAGAAAAAGAGTTGCAGAATCTTATGCATGCAATTGAAAATATTTCTGAAATGTTGGATCATCTGAATTGGAGACTAAAAGAACATTTTTAACATACTGGTTGTATTGAAGATCATTTGGTACGTATGTTCAAGAAACATGCTTTGATTGGGGAGGATTCACATGATGAGTTTTCTTATCGACCCTTCTACAACTTGTATGTGCACTACCAAGCTATAGGAGATATCCAGGAGGACTAGAGTGAAGAAGATGTTTGAACTTAATCTATGCAAGAAACATTTTGTTTATTATTGCTTATTTTAGTTGTTTTGTTAAGTTGGATTGCATTTACTTTTATTGTTAAACTTTATCTATGTTCGATTTTGGTATTTTAATGTTTAGATTTTAGTGTTAGGATATTTGGTTTGATTTTGACACTGAACTAGATGTTTTTTGGCTTGAAAAATGTTAGATTGTAATAACATGAATTATATATATAAAAGTGAGTTTTTATGTT
Source organism: Phalaenopsis hybrid cultivar (assembly GCA_002079205.1). Lineage (NCBI taxonomy): Eukaryota > Viridiplantae > Streptophyta > Magnoliopsida > Asparagales > Orchidaceae > Phalaenopsis > Phalaenopsis hybrid cultivar. The sequence continues at coordinate 288,554 of JXCR01146359.1, forward strand.
GTTTGTGAAGATTTGGTGTTAGAGTAATGTTTAATTATGATTATAAAAGTTCATTTGAGTTAAATTGAGGTAGACATAAAGCGGTGCACAACCGATTTCTATAGAGAAAGAAATATGGAAAGATTAAGGCATTGGCACATGATGTGCCAATTTACAGAGAGTCGGAGCATGATGTGCCAGATTTGGCGCAAGATGCTCCAAATTTCTAAAAACACCAGATTGACGTAAAAACCATGAAATCGCACAATAAAAGTCCATTTTTATTGCTTGGATTGTCTGCTACCTCTTAACCTTGACCTAAGGCTTCACATTGAGCACGATAAAGAAGATTTCAAAGGCCAAAAATCTTAGATTTCATTTTCTCTTGGTAAGAGCTTCAATTTAACTTAGATATTTTTTATTTTCACCATAGATTTTTCCTACATTATGGAAAATCTGAGGATTTTTGATGAAAAAGCTTGAAGAAAACCCATGGTGAAAAGTTTTTACCAAATTATCTTACTTGGGGAGTTAGATTTTTGATTTTGTAATTTATTTGAAATTTATTTGAATTTTCATAGAACTTCAAATGACTCCACGAGTAAAGAGAGGAAGGCCGTCAGATGATTTTGCTACAATAAGATTTTCAATTCCAAGGCCCATTATAGTTATAACACTCAAATAGATTCAAGAAAATTGATCTAGGAATGGGCATTTGCTAACCCGGGTGGCGAGATCAAGAGATTGATCATCGCCAAAAATTAAGAATAGTTTTTCTACTTCACCGTAGTAGTGATTGTACCAATGATTCAAGAGTTTTATGCCAACTTAAGGTTCACTGATGACGATCACATCCTTGCAAGAGGTAAGCAAGTTGAATTTTCTGGAGAAAGGATCATTATTTTTTATGGGCTGAGGAATGTATTTCATGATGAATACGCTGCCTTCGTGATGACTGATTCATCACTGGATGAAGTGATTACCTATCTGACTAATGGAAGAGAAGAATTGAGAATTAAAAATAACAATAAAGTTAACTTATATGCTTCCATTTTTACTATTCAGTCAAAGGTATAACACCACTTCATCTCTGCTAAATTACTGCCTACAAATCATCTCACCGATGTAAAGAAGGATAGAGCTGTAATAAATTATTGCATTCAAAACATGAAAGCAATAGATGTTGGTGTTCTCATAGTTCATCATGCACGGAGCATAGCTAAGAGATCTACAGCTAGTGGTTTGGGTTACCCTACCCTGATTTTCACTCTATGTGAGCAATCAGGAATAGAGTCCCATAGAAATGAGGAAAGTTTACAGCCACAAAATCCCATTGGGAAGCATATCGTTTAGATGGTTGAATCATTTGTTGAGACCAGGAGTGGAGGTAGTGATAGACCCTCTATATTAGCTGTAGGGGCATCTAATTCTCACTTTACATCACTTGAGAACATTCTGAACCAACTCATGATTCAACAATTAGATATAGTTAATAGTTAGAACCAAATTAGAAAAACTAGAGCAATAAATGCTTATAACGATGAGTATAAGCAGAGGATAGTTCAGCATGTTATAGTTTTTGAGGAAGCTATTGTTAGATATCTTAGGGGTGAATCCAATGTGAAATTTCCTACTCATGATGAAGATGAAGAAGAAGAAGAAGATGATGATGATGATGGAGGCGACAAAGACTGATATTTTTAGGGGTTTAGTTTATTTTTTTGGTTGTTTGTTTGTATTTTATGTTAATTCGATGTTAGGTGGTTCATCCAAAAATTATAGATGTGCAAAATTAATAAAGTTGACTTCACTTTGCAATAGTGTCAAAACTTGATTCATTATTGATGAATAAGAAATTGAAGCAATTAATGTTGGGATTCTACGCAAGTATATGTATCGTTATCAAGTAATACCGGACTTTCTGATTTAGCCCCAAATATTGATCCCACGAGGAAGGTGTAAACTCATAATGGAAATTGAAATCAAGAAATTCACAATGATAAAGAAAATCTACTACACTAATTTCAAAGGTTTATGGTGCTATTAGAATTACCAACTACTAGCAAAACTGTAAAGCAAAGCTAAGCAATTACTATTAAACTATCTTTATTATTTTGTGACAAAGTTATCAAATATGAGAAAGCATCTTTCCCACTACAATGAGTTTTTGGTTAAATGAGAGAGGTAAATGGTTTTAATTTGTATTGTTCCAAATAGAAGCAGTTTCAATTCTCTACCCTTGGTTAAGTGTTATAGAGAATCATTGGCTAATAATATGTTTAGTCCCTAAATTAGTGGTTAGGCTGAGAAGATATTGGCTCTCACTCCAGAGCTCCCACTTCCCTTCCCTTAATGGCTAACTCTCGCTTTAGTTCTTAAACACTAAGACCAAATTGAGGATTTTAATCTGTCACCCTAAAATCTCCAATTCTTCGACCATTAATGTATAATTCCCTATTTATTTGCATTTAATTCCATGAACGAAATACTCTTTCATGGAATTAAATGTGATTCTAACTTTGTCGTAGAACTCATACTCCATTTCCCGAATCATATATTTCACAACAAATTTTAACATTTCAATTGGCCAGATCGAAAAGTAAATTAAAAACAGAGTGAAAAAAAAATAATCACAATTTATTTTAATATTTTAAAATGGCACATCCAAATTATTTCTTCATTTCACCATATCTCATATTAGGGAGAAAGAAAAAGAAGACTACTCAGAACTCATGAGGAAGATACAGTAAAACACGAATTTCATAAATAAAAGAAAGTTTATACAACAATAATAAACAAACACTACTTATCTGTAACTCTTCCTCAAAGCAAATCCCTTGAAGCTCCTCTAGAGTCTCTTTCTCTCTTTACAGGACTCTTGTTTTCTCTCTTAGAAGATGTAAGGAAGAAGAAATCTCTCACTTCTCTTCCTCTCTAACAACTCTTAGCGGAGAAATCACACTTAGACTCACCACCAAACTCAAAGAACAGACTCAAGACTCAACATACTACACAATACACACAATGAAACACTAGTAGAAAATGATGAGACACTAAGGGACTTGTTTTTCTAATCAATTTTTGTACTAAATAGAGCATAATGTCAGTTTTCCAAGAGATGTGTCCAGTAACTCTTCAAAAAGCGTCCAGATTCATTGAATCTTCTAGAAATTCGCCTAACACTGACTTGGCGTCGTCGGTGCTCAGTTTGGTGCCATTGGCACCCTCCTATTCTGAACTCATTCCTTCAAGCTGGCACAGTCGGCGTCCATACTGGTGCCGTCGGCGCTGAGTATTTCTCTTCAAAATGCCATTTTGACTCCAAATTCCATTCTTTTTTGCTTCCTTTTTGCTCCAAGTGCTAAAAATCATCAATCTACAATAAAACAAAAATATATTCCTTTAAAGTGCAATATCACAAAAAATGAGTATAAAATATAGGTCTAAAATTGCATATATTTTTGGTGCATCAAAGTCCCCCAAACTTAAATGTTACTTGTCCTCAAGTAACTCCTTTACTACNATGGAGAATCTCATTTTAGAAATGCAATAATTGCAAGATTGGTAGAAAAATATAATATAATGCATAAAAATGCAACCACTTATCATCCCTAGACAAGTGGCTTGATAGAAGCATCTAATCATGAAATTAAGAGAATTTTGAAAGAAAGTGTAAATCGTAATAAAATGGATTTGTCTGCTAGATTAGATACATCATTATGGGCATACATGACACCTTATAAGACACCTATAGGAATGTCCCCTTATATTAATTTTTGGGAAGACTTGTCACTTGCCTGTAGAATTGGAACATAAAGCTTATTGGGCTATAAATGAATTTAATTTCAATTTGAAAAAGCTGGTGAGAAAAGATGATTGCAATTGAATGAGCTTAAAGAAATTAGGAATGAATCTTATGATAATGCTAGGATTTAGGGAGAAAATGAAAGAATGATATGTTCGAAAGATAATAAAGAAGGAATTTGAACATGGACAAGAAGTTTTATTATACAATACAAGATTGAAATTATTTCCTGAAAAACTAAAGTTTAGGTGAAAAGGGTCATTCAAAGTTGTAAAAGTCTATCCATATGGACCTATTAATATTGAAGATCCTAAGACTGGAAAGATATTTAAAGTAAATGGGTACAAATTGAAACCATATTTTGATGGTCAAATATCAGTTTTCAAAGAGACTATAATGTTGGTCACCCATAATAAAAATTGGGAATGTTGGGCTAACAACATTAAACCAAGTGCTTTGTGGGACACAACCTATATTTATTGTTTTTTATTTTGCTTTTGTGTTTTTATTCAGAATATTTATGTATATTTATATTTGTGTTTTTATAGAGTCCATGTATTTGAGAAATTTGAGATTAAGATATTTTAAAATATCTTTATTTACCTAATTTTATGGAAGAATTGAGAATTTTTTGGATCTAAATCAAAATGACGATTTTTTTTTGAACTGGCGCATGATGCACCAGATTGACGCATAATGGGCCACATTCATAAGAGCAGGCGCATGATGCATTGTAACGACTAAAATGACTTAAAATATTTCAAAAGCCAATTTTGGCGGGTTCATCTCTTTATAACTCCCAAAAACTGATTCTAAAGTCCATTTTAGGGGGGAAAACTAGGGGAGAGTCATTAGATTTCAATTCCAATGTCGTCCACTTTAAAAATTCTGCTAGATTTAGAATTTTCAACTGGAAAGTTTGATAACTTCGACACACAGAAGTTACATGATCGAGTTCTAGTAAAGAAGAGGCTAATCAAAGGAAGGGAGTTTTTGAATCGAGGATTCAACACACCGAATGCTTGAGTGGAAGAGATGATTGCGCAGAGACACTAGGAAGTACTTTGTTGCACTACTGCCACCATAGTTGTGACTGTGGTGAAAGATTTTTATGCAAATCTACATGGAATCTACCAAAGAATTGTCTATGTGCGAGGTAGGTTTGTGCAATTCACTCCTTCAAGAATAAATGAGATGTTTATGGTTGAAAATGTGCCTATTTGCCACTACACAATATTTACCCCTATGAGAGATAATATGAATGAATTATATCGATACCTTACGGATGAAGATGTGAATTAGGAGGCCAAAGATGGTGAAAATGTAAGTTTTTCTTCATCATTGTTAAATCCTACTTCTAAGGCATGACACTTCTTTATTGCATCAAAATTACTTCCTACTATGAAAATCAGCAAGGTAACTAAGGAGAGTGTTATTCTGAACTGTTGTATTCAAACTAGAAAAACTATCAATATCAGAGCAATAATTGTGAAATCTCTTTTGAGTTTGATTGTCAATGGATCTACTACTGGACCGAGACATCCATCCACTATTTTCCTACTATGCAGCTGTTGACCTCTATTCTGGTTGAGGTCTAGCTCTTTCCTCTTTAGTAGCCTAGGGTCTAGCCATAGGACTTTCATGTTGACTATTTCTAGAGGACTAGAAAAGGAGCCCTCACCATTAGAAATTCTAAACACTTCTTTGCTCAACTTGAAGTTCCACATATTGGTCCCGACCTTTAGCACTTGGTAGGTGAGGTCAATATGAGGGAGCTCAAGGGGAGTCCCCATAGGACTACTTGGCCTTAGGGTTGACCATGAGTGTTGGTTTGGAGCTAGTTCACTCACTTACACTCACTTTCACTCACATTCACTCACAATCATAAACTCAAACTTGTTGACTTTGATCCCTTGATCTTTTGGGAGATTTATGTAGATGTTCCCCTAGATCCACTAGCCCTAGGCTAGGGTCTAGCCAAGACCAGTACATAGAGGACCCAAATGGAGATTCCATTGGTCCATGGCTCAAATAGAATGTTGACATCCCACTTCACGAAAATACTAAACTTAGCCTTTTGCCCTCAAATCTACCCAACTTACCAAAATACCGCCAAACCCCGAATTTGACCAACATTTCCAATTTCATTCAAAATACTCAAATTTGTTAAAAAATCATCTCAAACCATTTGAAACTATCCAAATTTCCCAAAACCTCCCAAAGTTGCCAAAATTACCAAAATACCCCCAAATTTGCCAAATTTACAAAATGCCCTTGGTGGCCCAAAATTTTTCAAAACCCTCAAAATCATTTTAAATGTCCCTAAAACTAATTTGTACCCTCAAATTGAACCCAAATTTACCAATTTGACTAACTTTGACCAAAAGCCCTGAATTGCCTTTAAAGGCTCAATTTCTCAAAATTCACCTAAATGTCCATCAATTTGACCCCAACTCCCCCCAATATTAATTATAAATTCAAATTCATTATGACCAAACTTAATTCAAACCAAATCCAAGCCTAATTGACTCACATTCAAGTCCAATTTCAACCCAAATAAAAAAGCTCCAATTTGGCCTGAAACCAAAATCCCACTCAACTGAACCCCCAAATCTTTTCAATTTGAAACATCTCCACACATCGAATTGTACTCTCAATTGACCTTGGTCAAGCTTAAGTTTCACTCAATTTCAACCCAAATCCAAAATTCCCAAATTTTCCCCAATTTAGCCATGTGCCCAAATTCCATCAAATTGAATGCCATAACCCCAAAATCATACCTAAACAATTCACCAGGGCTTAGGACTTCATCTAGAGGTTCTTTGACTCCATTAAAAGCTACCAAAACTATCTGATTGAGGTCTCCCCTCTCAGATAAAGGTATTGAATCTCAACCCTACTCTGAGCCTATTTTGATTCTCCATACATATTTACTGTATTTCATACCATATAAACCATAAAAAGATGTTCACCTCGAGTAGATGAAGATTTAAATACAAACTCCATGTGATTTGGTTAAGTCTAGACAAAGATCTTAAGGTTTTAGTGTGAACGGTTCTCTGGTTTGGATACTTGGGGATGATGAAGGAGAGCCGTATAATCATGTGTTTATTTAATGAAGAGAAGAGATTAAGCCAAAACACGAATTTCTCAGAATAGGGAGAAAGAAAAATAAGGCTACTCAGAACTCATGAGGAAGATACAGTAAAACACGAATTTCATAAATAAAAGAAAGTTTATACAACAATAATAAACAAACACTACTTTTCTGTAACTCTTCCTCAAAGCAAATCCCTTGAAGCTCCTCTTGAGTCTCTTTCTCTCTTTACAGGACTCTTGATTCTCTCTTAGAAGATGTAAGGAAGAAGAAATCTCTCACTTCTCTTCCTCTCTAACAACTCTTAGAGGAGAAATCACACTTAGACTCACCACCAAACTCGAAGAACTCACTTAAGACTCAACACATTACGTAATACACACGATAGAACACTAGTGGAAAATGATGAGACACTAAGGGACTTGTTTTTCTAATCAATTTTTGTACTAAATAGAGCATAATATCAGTTTTCCAAGAGATGTGTTAAGTAACTCTTCAAAAAGCGTCCAGATTCATTGAATCTTCTAGAAATTCGCCTAACACTGACATTGGCGTCGTCGGTGCCCAGTCTGGCGCCATTGGCACCCTGCTATTCTGAACTCATTCCTTCAAGCTGGCACAGTCAGCGTCCATGTTGTTGCCATCGACGCTGAGTATTTCTCTCCAAAATGCCATTTTGACTCCAAATTCCATTCTTTTTTGCTTCCTTTTTGCTCAAAGTGCTAAAAATCATCAATCTGCAATAAAACAAAAATATATTCCTTTAAAGTGCAATATCACAAAAAAATGAGTATAAAATATAGGTCTAAAATTGCATATAATTTTTGGTGCATCAAAGTCCCCCAAACTTAAATGTTACTTGTCCTCAAGTAACTTTTTTACTACATAAAAATATGACTTATGGTAAAGAGTTTAACTTCTAGATTTACATATTTTGGTCTACTAAATATCATAGCATAACTTAAGATAATTTAAAATAACTCAAGTTAATACTAAAGGTATAAGAATATCTAGCGGACAAGTCTAAGATTTCTGATTCTCTATTCTTTTCAAGGAAAATTGCAAATTGTCATATTAAAGCCACTTAGAANTCAAGTCTAAGATTTCTGATTCTCTATTCTTTTCAACGAAAATTTCAAATTGTCATATTAAAGCCCCTTAGAATATCCATATGAAAAAGAACTTCATGAAAACTTTACTAGTAAATATTATAATACTTAAATACAAGTTTAGAGAATGTAGTCAAGCCTTCTTCCTTAAGTTGATTCAAGTGAAGCCAATTTTTGATTAGCATCTCCTTGAGCTTCTCCTCACATATTTTTCTTATTTTTCTTTCTATTTTTTTTCTTTTACTTTTTGCTTTTATTTTTCTTTTTTATGTGAGGATTACTATATATGGATTGCCTTTAATTATTTTGAACTTCACTATCCTCTTCTTAAAGTTAAAAATTTTTCACATTCCTTCACTATTTAANACATCTCCTTGAGCTTCTCCTCACATATTTTTCTTTTCTTTTCTTTCTATTTTTTTTCTTTTGCTTTTTGCTTTTATTTTTCTTTTTTATGTGAGGATTACTATATATGGATAGCCTTTAATAATTTTGAACTTCACTATCCTCTTCTTAAAGTTAAAAACTTTTCACATTTCTTGACCATTTAAATTCATATTAGCTTTGAAGATTTTTTATAAAATTTCAATCTTTTCTTTTTTACATGAAACTCTAAGATTTTCAATACTTCAAAAATACAAATTCCTTTACTTAAAATGGAAAAACATANATTTAAATTCATATTAGCTTTGAAGATTTTTTATAAAGTTTCAATCTTTGCTTTTCTTACATGAAACTCTAAGATTTTCAATACTTCAAAAATACAAATTCCTTTATTTAAAATGGAAAAACATAGTCTTATTCTCTCACACCAAATATCTTAATCTCTAGAATTAACCTTTATCATTGAAAATTTTTACTTAAGCTCACTATATTTTTAGANTCTTAATCTCTAGAATTAACCTTTATCATTGAAAATTTTTACTTAAGCTCACTATATTTTTAGAATCACAAATATAGTTATCTAAAGTTAGGCTCTAGTACCAAAGGTCGTGTTAAATTAAAAATTTTGAAAATATAGCTANACGAACAACAGTACTAAAATAAATTTCAATTTAAAAATAGCTCTACAGACTACAGTTCTCAACAAAATATTCAATTCAAATCAAAGTATCACACTCTGCAAACGAAACAATAAAAACAATAAAGTGCAACAAACTATAAACTAAATAAAAGATAAGAACTGCGACTAAGCAGACATCTTCACTCATCCTCTTCTTCTTCTTTTTCTTCTACGTCAAAGTTCTGCTACTGATAAGGGGTAAAGATAGGGTGACTAGGAAATTGTACTGAGTGTTCACCCCTCATGTATCTAACCATAGCACCTTCATATGCAACATCATACTCATACTTTTGTCTTGTTAAATCATCATTATGCGCATTCCTGGCCTCTAAATTTTCAATCATGCTCTCCATCTACTGGATCATCATCTGCCCCATAAGTCTCTAGAGAGTAGGGGTACTAGTAGTATAATGAATATCCCTACTCATACCTCCCGTCCTCCATCTAACATGAGATTCAAAGGTCTTAATATTTGCTGGTCTAATAGGTTTAAGAGGCTCAATCTAATACTTTTTTCCTCATTTCTAAAATCTACTCCTGATTGCTCACATAATGTGAAAATCAGGGCAGTGTGTCCTAACCCACTAGTTGTCTTTCGCATAGCAATAGAATGAATGTTCTTATAGATAATAAAGCCAACATCTATCCTGATCATCTGTTGAATACAGAAGGTCAGGATGGCTCCATCCCCAGTAACTTTGCTATGGTGGTACGTAGGCATCATTTTGGCATATATGAAGTAATGTAAGGCCTTGGATAATACATTTAACATAGAAGTAGGGAAGTTTACCTTAACATTGTTTTTCACCTTCCATATTTTCTTCCATCAGTAAGAAATGAAATAACTTCATCCAAGGCCTCATTTGTAGCAGAGAACGCATTGTACTCACAGTGATATGCTCCTTGTAACTGATGCAATTCGTTGATCTTTCTCGAGGTGAATTCAACCATTTTACCACTAATATAGATGTGGTCATCAAAAATCTCCCTAAAGTTGGTATGAAACTCCCTGACTATGCCAATGACAACCTTGATAGTAATGTAACATAAAATTTCTTATTTTTGAGCAATAATCAATATCTCAACTTCACCACTCAGATTTTTGAATGCTCGATCCTAAATTATTTTTCTTTGTATTCAGTAGACTATTGTAATGAATGTTGGCTTTGAATTTGAAGAATCTTTGGTCATCATATTCAAATTTCTTCATTCCTTTGCTCGTACTTGGTGCTATTGCAATTTTCGAGAAAAATGATAAAATCCAAATAAATTCTGAAAATTCTGAAAATCACAATGTGGAATGTTCTAAACTTAAATCTATTAAGTAAGAGTTCTTCACCGAAGGATTTTCTCAAAATATTTCCAAAAATTTCAAAATTTCATATCTCAGTAATGTAGGAGAAATCCTTGGTGAACATAAAAAATATTGAGTTCAAAGTGTAGCTCTTATCGAGAGAAGATGAAATCTGAACTTCTTTTGTCTTCTAATCCCCTCAAATCCAAGTTTTTGCAAGCCCTAGGAGTATAGAATGAAGGGGTAAAAATGGCATTTTTACTATGCAAATCATGAAGTTTTAAGGGATTTGGGGACTTTTGGGTCTCGGGCGCCTTCGGCGTTAGAGCCAAAAATTTCAAATTTTCACCTTTTCGCAATTTCAGTTATTTTCAATTCACTCTAACATCTAATTAGTCTTTTTAAACAATAATATTCATCCTTAAATAGTTCATAAACAAGTGTTTTTACAAACAACACAAAACCAACTTTTATATATGAAATTCTAAATTTCTTACAAACATAGATTTTCAATCCCACTAACACATACATAAAGCAATTCACACCATAATTCAGCGTTGAAATCAAGCCACAACACTAGAATGTTGAAAACTAAATTATACGCACAATCAAATTGATAGGAGTTTCAAAGCAAAGCAAATCCAACTCAAACACATTAAAAACACAATTAATTTTAAATAGTAGAAAGTCTAACTTCCTCAATTACTCCTCTTCATCTTCAGTACTGTATTCTCCTCTAATATCTCCCATAGACTGATGATGCATGTACAAATTATAAAATGGTTGGTACGGGAACTGATCGATCAAATTTTCATCACTCCATTATTCTTCTTAAACATATGTACCAAACCTGCTTCAATTCGTCCTGTATGATCAAATTGTTTCTTCATCCTTTAATCTAAGTGATTAAAAATATGAGAAATATTTCTTATTGCATTCATGATGTTCTGAAGTTCACTTTCTACCTTCTTTATTTTCTTCTCCAAAACTCATGAACTTCCAATTGTACAGGGCATTAAGGGTGTCAAAGCATGTGATGATTGATCCAAGATAATGTCGATTGCTTCATTTCCATTCCCAATATAGTTTGCATCAATAGGATCCATGGGCTTCTAGGGTAATAACACTTTCTCCCAAATTTCATATGATACTTGAGATTAACTACGAAGTAAGAAGATGTAGAAGGATGCCCCAGTCCATATATAGGACCATGCATTATCAAACCCAAAACAAATTTAACAATAATTGATCCCACTTCAATGGGTTTTCCCATTTGAATATAATGGTTTAAAATTGCACTTTTCTTTGTTACTTTACTAATTCTCATTGTAGGGAGTAATTTCACAGAGATGAAGAAATGTCATTGTTTAGATATTAGATTGAGCAGTGAAGTGAAGAAACTATCGTACCCGTCGTCTCTGGTTTCACAATTATCACTTTCATCTGTAAGAAACCGGTAAACATCATATATAGAATCCTTCGTTGGAATAAAGTTCGCATAGTGACAGATTAGCACGCTTTCTATCATAAACATATCATTAATTCGTGATGGAGTAAATGATACCCACTTACCTCGAACAAAGATGACTCCTTTGTTAATTCCATGAAGATTAGTGTATAATTCTTTCACCACTGGAACAACTATAGAGCTTAATGTAGCATAGAACTTCCCAACGTTTATGTACTATGATTTCCTCAATTTTTAAATTTGGGTTATTAAACCCACAATTATCAAAGCCTCTCTCCTTGATAAGTCACTTCTTCATGATGACTTTGTCATATAATTTTTGTACATCAAAACAAATGAAATTTATTCGATTAAAAATCTCACATCTTGAAGTGTTTTTGGAATTGGAAGCCATGGATTTCTAAATCTAGAAGTCTCTGGTCATTCAAAATGGTTTTCATGCATTTAAAAAGACTCTTAGGTGGTTGTCTTAAAGCAAAATCCCGCCAAAGTCTGCCAAAAACTACTAAAACTGCCAAAATTGAACTGGGCGCTATTGGCACCCCCATTGGCGCCGTTTCCGCTAGAGCCAAATTTGCGTCTGTTTTGTTTTTGGTTTAATTGATTTCCAAATTTTTGTCCAATTCCAACATTTTTCTTGATTTATGATATATAAGATTATGTAGGATTCTAAGGGATTATCAACTCCTAATACATTATATCAATTATAAAATAAAATACTAAAAATAACTAAGATATAGATGGGTTCCCTCCCACAAAGCTCTTGATTTAACTCGTCAACCAGATGTACTAATGTTTATTCAAGATGACTCAACATCAAGATCTCTTTAAATTGTGGCATGTGCCCTTCATAATAACGTTTCAATCGATGCCCATTAAATTTAAATATCTTTCCAGTTTTAGGATCCTCAATAACAACAACTCCATAATGATATACTTTGATCACATTGAATGGTCCTAACCATCTAGCCTTCAGTTTTTCTGAAAATAATCTCAATTAGTATTATATAATAGAACATCTTGTCCAACTTCAAATTTCTTTTTTATAATCTTTTGATCATGCCATGTTTTTATTTTATCTTTATAGATCTTTACATTATCATATGCTTCATTTCTAATCTCTTCAAGCTCATTGAGTTGTAAGAATCTTTTCTCACTAGCATCCTTTAAATTAAAATTGAATTCCTTAATAGCCCAAAATGCTTTATGTTCCAACTCTATTGGTAAGTGGCATGTTTTACCAAAAATAAGTCTATGTGGGGACATTCCAATAAGAGTCTTATAGGCAGTTCTGTATGCCAATAATATAATATCTAATCTAGCAGGCCAATCCAATTTATTAGAATTTACAAGTTTTTCTAAAATTCATTTTATTTCACCATTTGATATTTCTGCTAGACCGCTAGTCTGGAGATGATAAACAGTTGAGAATCTATGCTTGATATTATATTTTCTAATCAATTGCTCAATCATCTTATTCTTAAAATAGGATCCTACATCAGTAATAATCACTCTAAACATTCCATATCTTGTAAAAATGTTTTTATTTAAAATTTTTGAAACACTTCAAGCATAACATTTAGGTACAACAATAGCTTCAATCCATTTGGATACATAATCAATAGAAAAACAATATATATAAATTGCCAAATGAAGGCATAAATGCTCCCATAAAATCTAATCCCCACACATCAAAAATTTCAACTTCCAATGTGCAATTCGGAGGCATTTCATTTCTTCTAGAAAAATTTCCTACTCGCTGACACCGATCACATGTTTTAATTTATTCATTAACATATCTAAAAATAGTAGGCCAATAAAATCTAACATGCAAAATCTTATGTGTTGTTCTACTAGTTCCAAAATATCCTTCAAATTCAGAATCATGACATCATTGAATTATTTATTAAGCTTCTTTGTAAGGCACACATTTTCTAATGATCAAATATTTACACTATTTATAAAAATATTGGTCATCCCAAAAATAAAATTTTGCATCATGAATAAATTTTTTTAATTGTTGATTCTTTAAATAATGTGGTCGAATATCACTTACAATATGATTTACTATATCAGCATACCATAATATATTTTTTCCATCAATACTATACAATTTTTCATCAGAGAAAGTTTCTAAAATTTCATTTGCAAAATCAGTTAATATTTCTTATTCTAGTCTAGACAAATGATAAACTATTTGATTATCAATTCCTTTTCTATTTAATACCCTAAAATCAAACTCTTACAACAAAAGTATCCATCTAATTAATCTCGGTTTAGCATCCTTCTTTTGCATCAAATATTTGATAGCAGAATGGTCTTTATGCACTATACATTTAGCTCCAATTAAGAAGGTCTAAACTTATCAAAGACATAGAAAATATCTAATAACTCTCTTTCAGTAGTGGTGTAATTAATTTGAGCATCATTTAGAGTTTTACTAGCATAATATGTTGCTTTAGAAACCATTTTAGACCTTTGCCTTAAAACACTCAAATGACATAATCACTAGCATCACACATTATTTCAAATGGTTTATCCCAATCAGGTGGAACTATTATAGGAGAAGTGATTAATTTTTATTTTAATAATTCAATTTTTTTATGCATTTGTTATTAAAATTAAATTGTGTATCCTTTTCTAAAAGTTGACATAATGACTTAGCAAGTTTTGAAATTTTTTTTTATATAACGCCTGTAGAAACCAACATATCCTAGAAAACTTCTTAGCCCTCTAACCATAGTAAGAAGCTATAATTTCACAATAACTTGAGATTTTGCTGGATCTAGTTCCATGCGATTTTCAGAAATTTTATGTCTTAGTACAATTCCTCCTGTAACCATAAATTAACATTTTTCCCAATTTAATACTAAATTTATTTTTTTCACATAGTTCCAGAACATTTTATAAATTATTTTAACATAATTTAAATGAAGTTTTGAATACTAAAAAATCATCCATAAATACTTTCATTCCACGTTCAATTAAACTATAAAAAATTGACATCGTACATCTTTGAAATGTTCTAAGTGTGTTACATAGTTCAAAAGGCATTCTACGAAAAACAAATATTCCATAAGGGCTTGTAAATGTTGTCTTTTCTTAATCCTCAGAAGCAATCAGAATTTGATGATACCTGGTATATCCATCTAGAAAGCAGTAATATTTGTGCTCAGCCAATCTATCCAACATTTGATCTTGAAATGATAAAGGAAAGTGATCTTTCCTGGTGGCTGCATTTAATTTTCTATAATCTATAAAAATTCACCAACCAGTAACTTGTCTTATTGATATTAATTCATTTTTCTCATTTACTTCAACTCTCACTCCTACTTTCTTTGGAACACAGTGAATGAGACTTACACAAGCACTATCTGAAATATGATATATAATTCCAGCACCTAACCATCTTAAGATTTTCTTTTTAACAACTTCTTTCATTATCAACTTTAATCTTCTTTGAGGATCAGCTTGAGGTTCATATAGTTCATCCAATAAAATTCTGTGCATACAAATTGAAGGACTGATTCCTTTAATATCTGCTAAAGTCCATCCGGTCTTCTTATATCTTTTCAAAGTTTCCACTAATTTTTTCTCTTAAAATCCAGTTAAATCAGATGATATAATAACAGGTAATGTAGATGAATCTCCTAAAAAAAAATATTTTAAAAGGGAAGGTAATACTTTCAGTTCAAGTTCAGGTGCTTTAATACTTGAAGGAATAAGATTTTTATTATCATTTTTCGTAAGGTCCAACATCTTAAATTTGTCCTGAACAAAATCTAAAATCTCATTTTTTTTACTTTATTCTCATTCTCATACTCAAAGTTCTCTTCTTGCCTTAATTTTTTTAAACATTCCCTTAAATCGTTCATTACTTAGATAATCAGTAACTTCTATTCTAAAATATTCATTAACTTTTTCTATCGTAGGACATTTCATAGCTTTTGTTATATTAAATGTTACTTCGTAATCATTTACTCTCACTGGTAATTCTCCTTTTTGCACTTCTATCACAACTCTCCTTGTTGTAAGGAATGGCCTCCCCAAAATAATAGAAATCTCTTTATCTTCCTCCATATCTAAAACAATAAAGTCCTCAGAAAAATCAAATTTATCCTCTTTCACTAATACATCTTCTATAACTCCTTTAGGATAAGTTATTGTTCGAGCAACTAATTAAAGAGTTATAGTAGTTGGGAAAATCTCTCTTAAATCTAACCTTTTAGAATTTGATAGAGACATAAGATTAATACTAGCTCCTATATCACATAAGGTTTTTCCAAGAAATTTCTCACCAATAGCACAATGTATAGTAAAACTACCAGGATCTTTTAACTTTTCAGGAAGCTTTTTCTAAATAATTGCGCTACACTCTTCACTGAGTGTGGCGGTCTCATAATCTGCAAACTTTCTTTTCTTGTTTAGTTTATCCTTCATAGATTTCACATAATTTGGCATTTATTCCAAAGCTTCAACGAAAGGAATATTTATCGTTAACCTTTTAAAAATTTCCAAAATTTTTGTAAATTGTTTATCTTTATTTTGCTTCTTCAATCGTTGAGGAAACAGAAGTGGAGGTTTTTCTAAAGAAATTTTTATTGTTTTATTTGAAGAATCTATATCAGAATATATATCATCATTGTCTTTTTCAATTCCCACCTTCTCCTTCTCAACTTTAGTTTCACTTTGGATCCTTATTTCCAATTCTTTTCCACTTCGTAATTGAATAGCTTTAATTTGCTCCTTACTCTGATCGTTTGGATTAACTTCAACATTGCTAGGAAGAAATCTTGAAGATCTATTACTAAGTGTAGTAGTAATATGCCTGTTGACCTCACTTTTGGTTGAGATCTAGAAAACTTCTTTAGTAGCCTAGGTCTAGCCTTAGGACTTTCCTATTGACTAGTCTTAGAAAACTAGAAAAGGTGCCCTCACCATTAGAAACTCAAAAATTCTTCTTGTTACTCAACTTGAAGTTCCACATATTGATCTTAACCTCTAGCATTTAGTAGGTGAGATCATTATGAGAGAATTCAAAAAGTTGGCCTTAGGATTGACCCTCAGTGTTGGTTTGGAGTTAGGGTACACAATATCCTCACAATATTCTGGCTAAAACCAATCCATAAGGACCCAAAATAAGGGTTTTATTGATCCACAGTTCATTTAGAATGGATATTTATCCAATTCTACTTGAAATACTATCTTTTGTCATTTGCCCCAGACACCCCCAAGTTACCTAACTGCCCTTGGGACCCCAATTTTGGCTAAATGACCAAATCACATCAACACCCCCAAATTACCTAAATGCCCTTGGGACCCTCCTTTAACCCAAAATCCCAAAAATTCTAAAATTCTTAGAAAATTCCAATAAATCCCATTACTAACTGCCCTTAGGACTCTTCTTTAACTTAAGATCCAAAAAATCGCATAAAATTCCCAATAAATCCCAAATATTTCCAATTTCATTTCTTTTAATTACCATATGGCCCAATTTGATCAATTTGACCATCTTTAACCAAAATACCCCCCAAAATTGCCAAAATTACAAAAATACCCTTGGCACCCCAAACTTTCCCAAAACCTCCAAAATCACTCCAAATGTTCCCAAAACCAATTTGGACCCTTCAATTGGATTCAATTTGATCCATTTGACCATTTTGACCAAAACCCCTAAAATTGCCTTTAAAGGCCCAATTTCCCCAAATTTACTTCAAATGTCCATCAATTTGGATCCAATCTTTCCTCAATTTCAATCATAAACTCAAATTCACTTTACATGTGACCAATTTAAACCAAACCCAAGCTCAATTGACCCATGATTGGAGCCCAATTTTGATTTAGGTCAAAACCCCAATATTGACCATAAGACTTGATCTCACCCAATTGAACCCATAGCTTAGTCAATTGGCCTCAATTAATATTGCAAAATCCTTACAACATTCTTACACATCAACATCAACCATCAATTGGCCTTGATGAAACCTCAAATCCATTTAATTTTGACCAAATCCAAAACTCCTAAAATTAGCCCCAATATTGGCTAACACCCCAAAACTCAACAATTGAATGCCTTAGACTTCAAATTGGCATCCAATTTTTGTTGAAAATCCTTTATAAG
>JXCR01146360.1:9171-33544 GCA_002079205.1 Phalaenopsis hybrid cultivar
AAAAAAAAAAAAAAAAACTCGATTTATTGTGATTCGGCCCGTAACATCGGAATATTTCTCTCATGTTATTCTGCATTATTTAGGTGTTATTGTGATGGTATTGATGCGTTATTATATTATTATAAAACCGGAAATATTCACATAACACAGTAATACATGAATGTCACCACAATAACACATGAATAATACGGAATAACACGGGAGGAATATTTATCTGTGCTAAAACAATTTTTTTTTATTTTTCTATTACCTTTATGTGACTTGATTTCATTGGACTCCGGACGTAATATTTGTTCAGTTTAGCAAGACAACTGTAGCTATTTTTTTTGTAAAATAAGATCAAAACTGTACCAACACAGAAGAACAACCTTCTTAAAATAATCTTAAACTATCAAACCATTCATTGTAATCAGCTTTGTTAGTCTTGAGAACACCAGATTTTTTTTTAAAGATAACTAGCTATTTGTAGTTGTTGCATCCTTTTGATGGTTAATCAAAGCTTAAATAGTGAGCTGACATCGATTTTTTGGATGGGAGAAGGATGTACTTAAACGTGTCTACCATTTTGTTGGTTTGGGTGGACATTTTATTATGTGTCGTACATCGATCTAGCTGATATTGAAGTTAATCGACATCTTTGAGCATGTGTATTGTTCATTTTCGACACCTTTCTCTTACCAGACACTTATAGGGGATGAGATTCATCTACAATATTATTGGTTATGGATGATTTAGTTCGGTTTTCAAAGTAGTCACTCGTTGGGGTAGTTTTAGCACATTTATAGAGAGTTACGAGAGGTCACCAAGCTTAGTTGCATGCATATGGAGAGTTGCTCACATGTTTTGCAGGTTTGGATATGGGAGCATTTATGAATTGGGAGGCCAACGCTACAAGTATAGTACCCTAAGGAGCTTCAGAGGAAGAGTTTGGGCTTATTATTTTTTAGTTCTAATTATTGTAATTTATTTCTTTATTAACCAATATTTTTATAGATGGATCGAGAATCAACTAAGAGAAATGCGACCAAGTGTTGTTAATATCTATGGAGAATATATTGAATGCTCACTAAAAAGCCATGTTAGTATAATTTTCATTGTTGAATATTCTCACAATTAATTTAATTTATAACACTCCTAAAATTTAACCCAAATAAAAAATACACCCAAGTGACTTGGGACCCCTATGATATTCACATAATGCTTCGAGTTTCTAATTCATGCATATCTGGAGTGATAATCTAGAAGTCTTGAGTACCACTCATCAACTGGTGATGAGCTGAGCAGCATGTACCTGACTGTATGATAAGGCAGTTTGGAGCTATACGACACATAAACATGTAGCCAATGGAGCCTGGATTTTGAAGAGTGGATGATAGGAGAAACCTAATGAAGATTGGGTTGATTTTAATAAATTCTATTTTCAANCTTTTGTTTGCAGGTGCGAGTCTTCGATGCTTTCGGATGGGCATTTTGAAAATGGACAAATTTTCTTAATAGATTAATTTAGGGTTCATTTAGGCCAAAAATTATTACATCTACGCTCCGGAAACAGAGATATCTTCGAAGTCTAATGAATCAACTTCACGTAAAGTTGACAGAAAAAATAAAAACTCGATTTATTGTGATTTGGCCCGTAACACCGGAATATTTATCCCGTGTTATTCCGCATTATTTAGGTATTATTATGATGGTATTGATGTGTTATTGTGTTATTATAATATGAAAATATTTTCAGAACACAATAATACATGAATATTATCACAATAACACATGAATAATATAGAATAACACGAGAAGAATATTTCTCTGTGCTAAAATAATTTTTTTTATTTTTCTGTCAACTCTATTTGGCTTGATTTTATTGACACCGGACGTAATATTTGTTCCACTCAGGCAAGACAACTGAATGGCTATTTTTTTTGTAAAATAAGATGAAAATTATACCAACACAGAAGAACAACCTACTTAAAATAATCTTAAACTATCAAACCATTCATTGTAATCAGCTTTGTTAGTCTTGAGAACACCAGATATTTTTTTAAAGATAACTAGCTATTTGTAGTTGTTGCATCTTTTTGATGGTTAATCAAAGCTTAAATAGTGAGCTGACATCGATTTTTTGGATGGGAGAAGGATGTACTAAAACGTGTTTACCATTTTGTTGGTTTGGGTGGACATTTTATTACGTGTCGTACATCGATCTAGCTGATATTGAAGCTAATCGACATGTTTGAGCATGTGTATTGTTCATTTTCGACACCCTTCTCTTACCAGACACTTATAGGGGAAGAGATTCATCTACAATATTATTGGTTATGGATGATTTGGTTCAGTTTTCAAAGTAGTCACTCGTTGGGGTAGTTTTAGCACATTTATAGAGAGTTACGAGAGGTCACCAAGCTTAGTTGCATGCATATGGAGAGTTGCTCACATGTTTTGCAGGTTTGGATATGGGAGCATTTATGAATTGGGAGGCCAACGCTACAAGTATAGTACCCTAAGGAGCTTCAGAGGAAGAGTTTGGGCTTATTATTTTTTAGTTCTAATTATTGTAATTTATTTCTTTATTAACCAATATTTTTATAGATGGATCGAGAATCAACTAAGAGAAATGCGACCAAGTGTTGTTAATATCTATGGAGAATATATTGAATGCTCACTAAAAAGCCATGTTAGTATAATTTTCATTGTTGAATATTCTCACAATTAATTTAATTTATAACACTCCTAAAATTTAACCCAAATAAAAAATACACCCAAGTGACTTGGGACCCCTATGATATTCACATAATGCTTTGAGTTTCTAATTCATGCACATCTGGAGTGATAATCTGGAAGTCTTGAGTACCACTCATCAACTGGTGATGAGCTGAGCAGCATGTACTTGACTGTATGATAAGGCAGTTTGGAGCTATATGACACATAAACGTGTAGCCAATGGAGCATGGATTTCGAAGAGTGGATAATAGGAGAAACCTAATGAAGATTGGGTTGATTTTAATAAATTCTATTTTCAATTATGGGAGAACAGACTTGCATGTATTATTCACGGTGAAAATATTCATGAAAACAATGAAAATTGGCTCAAATGATACTTTGATTGGTATAGGTCATAGGCATCATACTAAAACCAACTCAGTAATTATTTATTCATATATTAATTATTCATAAACCAAGATTATAAAGCCTTAAAAGAACTAGTTATAATAGTCTGACAATTGTTTTTGTCAGAGTTTGTGCTTTGCAGGTGATAGAGCCTACTTATGCCTCTGAGCACGACCTACTAGAATGGGGGGCTCGACATTTATAAGTGTTAGGTCCAAATGTTATTATACCTATAATGTGTGTTTATCTCACATATTGAATTTTATTTTATAAAGCATCATAGTAAACTTAAGTTTAATTTTCATGTAATCGAGTCCAGAATTAGAATTTAAGAAAGTCTTAAATCTCATCATGGGTTGTGGGGGTCCAAAGGTAATCTTAATCCACATTAGGATGAACTTGAATCAGGCAAAGAAGAACTCAATTTGAATTAAAAGAAAATAAAGATGAATTAAAATTGGACCAAATGAAGGGAAGATGAACCAGTGAACAAAGGAAGAATATGGATATTTAAGGGTGAGCTAGGATGAAACTTTAGTTATGAGTGCCCCTAGGTGAAGCTTCATGATGCCCAGTGGACCCAAATGGAGTTAAAGAGCCCAAAAAATTGTCAGTTGGGGTCGTTTTTTTTATTGTCTCCCACCATAGATCTCACATATTTTTTAATCTAAACGATCATACACAATAATCAAAAAAGGATTTACTATCGTGAGGGATAAAAATATTATCTTAGAATAAATCTAACCATCCAGGTGATGAAGATCTTCAAGATTTTTGGGTCTACATAACCAGGTTATTTCTTTGCCTTAAAGGTGTAAGATAAGATTTATTTTATTTTGTGATGTGGTATCTCTGGGAAAGGAAACTCTCACAATTAATGACATCTCAAGAGTGGTGGTCCCAAGAATACTCTCGATTAAATTTTTGACACATATCATGCTCAATCATCAGTAAGTGTCTGTGAGATGATTGATATCGAGGGCTCACACTGAAAATTTTAAGTTTTTGAATGAATGAGTGGAATTGGAAGTATTGGATAAGCTTGATTAGAATTAATTCACTTAATGCTAAGAACCTTAGTTGGTTTGGTTTAATTTGGTTGGAGGTTTGGTTCGAGTTGATTTTGCTTGTTTTAGTTGATTTAAATTTGTTGCAAGTTATGCAAGTTATTTTTTTTTTTCAAATTTATTCATTTTGCATTTGTTTAAATATCATTTATTTAAGTTCTTCAAAATTGATCTACCTTTTTATACTGTAGTTTTATGCTGTTAAAAGCCATTAGATTTGTATTAGGTTTATTCTAAATTTTATTTGATGATTATTAAGGCTCATTTAATGATTATTAAGTTTATCACTTTTTTTTTTGTTTATTTAAGATTTTAAGATTTATTAATGTTTGTTAAGGTTGGTTAAAATTCATTAAATTTTGTTAAATTTAAGTTTATCAAAGTTTGTTTAAAATTTGTTAGGATTAATTAAAATTCGTTAAAGTTTGTTAACATTTATTGAAGTTTGTTAACAAAAAGCAAGCGGGAGACTTCGAGGTCATGTTTAATTTGACCTAAGTTTTTTTTGCATTTTCATACACCACCGGCCAATTCTTATGTATTTACATATTTAACCCCTAAACTTTAATTTTTACATTTATACTACCAAAATTACTCGTGCGAATTCTTTTAAGCACAGTACACAAAATTAATATAAAAATAATAAAAATAGTAATTAATTATTTTGAATCAAAACGAGTTGATCGTGAAAAAACAAACATTAGTCATGTTGAACTCGTTTAAAAATCGAGCTAAAAAAAAGTATTCGTGTTCGACTGTCTTACTTAACGAATGAATCCAACACAATCGACTTAACAAATTAAACACGAGCTATTCACAAACAACGAACTTTTTTAACATCGAAGTAAAACCCCAACAACTTAAAATTCATATTCATATTCTTCCGTATCAAGCAATGAGACCTTATACGCCATCAGGAGTCCAATTTGTGCATCTCCCATATAAAATCCAGTCACTTCAATCTTCCTGATTGGGAATACTTTATAGATTTATGTATCATTTTGACCACACTTCCATATTATTTTATATAGTATTTTCTTATTTTGCCTTTTCTAAAACTAATATACTTCTAATAAATATTCTGCAGCTACTCCACAAAGCAGAATGCCGGAGATCCAGNCGATAGAGCCTACTTATGCCTCGGAGCAGGACCTACTAGAATGGGGGGCTCGACATTTATAAGTGTTAGGTCCAAATGTTATTATACCTTTAATGTGTGTTTATCTCACATATTGAATTTTATTTTATAAAGCATCATAGTAAACTTAAGTTTAATTTTCATGTAATAGAGTCTAGAATTAGAATTTAAGAAAGCCTTAAATCTCATCATGGGTTTTGGGGGTCCAAAGATAATCTTAATCTACATTAGGTTGAAGTTGAATCAGGCAAAGAAGAACTGAATTTGAATTAAAAGAAAATAAAGATGAATTAAAATTGGACCAAATGAAGAGGAAGATGAACCAGTGAACAAAGGAAGAGTATGGATATTTGAGGGAGAGATAGGATGAAACTTTAGTTATGAGTGCCCCTAGGTGAAGCTTCATGATGCCCAGTGGACCCAAATGGAGCTAAAGAGCCCAAAAATTGTCAGTTAGGGTTGTTTTTTTATTGTCTCCCGCCATAGATCTCACATATTTTTTAATCTAAACACAATAATCAAAAAAGAATTTACTATCGTGAGGGATAGAAATATTATCTTAGAATAAATCTAACCATCCAGATGATGAAGATCTTCAAAATTTTTGGGTCTACATACCCAAGTTTTTCCTTTGCCTTAAAGGTGTACAATAAGATTTATTTTATTATGTGATCTGGTATCTCTGGGAAAGGAAACTCTCACAGTTAATGACATCTCAAGAGTGGTGGTCCCGAGAATACTCTCGATTAAATTTTTGACATATATCATGCTCAATCATCAGTAAGTGTCTGTGAGATTATTGATATCGAGGGCTCACACTGAAAAATTTAAGTTTTTGAATGATTGAGTGGAATTGGAAGTATTGGATAAGCTTGATTAGAATTAAATCACTTAATGCTAAGAACCTTAGTTGGTTTGGTTTAATTTGGTTGGAGGTTTGGTTCGAGTTGATTTTGCTTGTTTTAGTTGATTTAAACTTGTTGTAAGTTATGCAAGTTATTTTTTATTCAAATTTATTCATTTTGCATTTGTTTAAATATCATTTATTTAAGCTCTTCAAAATTGATCTACTTTTTTATACTGTTGTTTTATGCTGTTAAAGGCCATTAGATTTGTATTAGGTTTATTCTAAATTTTATTTGATGATTATTAAGGCTCATTTAATGATTATTAAGTTTATCACTTTTTTTTTGTTTATTTAAGAATTTAAGATTTATTAATGTTTGTTAAGGTTGGTTAAAATTCATTAAATTTTGTTAAATTTAAGTTTATAAAAGTTTGTTTAAAATTTGTTAGGATTAATTAAAATTTGTTAAAGTTTGTTAAAATTTATTGAAGTTTGTTAACAAAAAGCAAGCGTTGAGACTTCGAGGTCACGTTTAANTTTGGGACCCCTACGATATTCACATAATGCTTCAAGTTTCTAATTCATGCACATCTGGAGTGACAATTTGGAAGTCTTGAGTACCACTCATCAACTGGAGATGAGTTGAGCAGAATGTACATGACTGTATGATAAGGTAGTTTGGAGCTATACAACACATAAACATGTAGCCAGTGGAGCCTGGATTTTGAAGAGTGGATGATAGGCAAAACCTAATGAAGATTGGGTTGATTTTAATAAATTCTATTTTCAATTATGGGAGAACAGACTTGCATGTATTATTCACGGTGAAAATATTCATGAAAACAATGAAAATTGGCTCAAATGATACTTTGATTGGTATAGGTCATAGGCATCATACTAAAACCAACTCAGTATTTATTTATTCATATATTAATTATTCATAAACCAAGATTATAAAGCCTTAAAAAAACTAGTTATAATAGTCTGACAATTGTTTTTGTCAGAGTTTGTGCTGTGCAGACGATAGAGCCTACTTATGCCTCTGAGCACGACCTACTAGAATGGGGGGCTCGACATTTATAAGTGTTAGGTCCAAATGTTATTATACCTATAATGTGTGTTTATCTCACATATTGAATTTTATTTTATAAAGCATCATAGTAAACTTAAGTTTAATTTTTCATGTAATTGAGTCTAGAATTAGAATTTAAGAAAGTCTTAAATCTCATCATGGGTTGTGGGGGTCCGAAGATAATCTTAATCCACATTAGGAGTACTTGAATCAGGCAAAGAAGAACTGGATTTAAATTAAAAGAAAATATAGATGAATTAAAATTGGACCAAATGAAGAGGAAGATGAACCAGTGAACAAAGGAAGAATATGGATATTTGAGGGTGAGCTAGGATGAAACTTTAGTTATGAGTGCCCCTAGGTGAAGCTTCATGATGCTCAGTGGACCCAAATGGAGCTAAAGAGTCCAAAAATTGTCAGTTAGGGTTGTTTTTTTATTGTCTCTCACCATAGATCTCACATATTTTTTAATCTAAACGATCAGACACAATAATCAAAAAAGAATTTACTATCACGAGGGATAGAAATATTATCTTAGAATAAATCTAACGATCCAGGTGATGAAGATCTTCAAGCTTTTTGGGTCTACATAACCAGGATTTTCTTTTGTCTTAAAGGTGTAAGATAAGATTTATTTTATTCTGTGGTTTGGTTTCCCTGGTAAAGAAAGCTCTCACAGTTAATGACATATCAAGAGTAGTGGTCTCGAGAATACTCTCAATTAAAGTTTTGACTTATATCATGCTCAATTATCGGTAAGTGTCTGTGAGATGATTGATATCAAGGGCTCATACTGAAAATTTTAAGTTTTGGAATGATTGAGTGGAATTGGAAGTATTGGATAAGCTTGATTAGAATTAATTCACTTAATGCTAAGAACCTTAGTTGGTTTGGTTTAATTTGGTTGGAGGTTTGGTTCGAGTTGATTTTGCTTGTTTTAGTTGATTTAAATTTGTTGTAAGTTATGCAAGTTATTTTTTTGGATTGTATTCAAATTTATTCATTTTGTATTTGTTTAAATATCATTTATTTAAGTTCTTCAAAATTGATTTACTTTTTTATACTGTTGTTTTATGTTGTTAAAAGCCATTAGATTTGTATTAGGTTTATTCTAAAATTTATTTGATGATTATTAAGGCTCATTTAATGATTATTAAGTTTATTACTTTTTTTTTTTGTTTATTTAAGATTTTAAGATTTATTAATGTTTGTTAAGGTTGGTTAAAATTCATTAAATTTTGTTAAATTTAAGTTTATTAAAGTTTGTTTAAAATTTGTTAGGCTTAATTAAAATTCGTTAGAGTTTGTTAAAATTTATTGAAGTTTGTTAACAAAAAGCAAGCGTTGAGACTTCGAGGTCACACTTAATTAGATGAAAGTAAAATAAAAATAATCTTTGAGTCCACACTCCCTAACTCGTACTATTTTAAATAATACAACTGATCAAGATTGTAAGCACACAAAATATGATAAAATTTTGATTTCAATGGATACCTTGGAATAAATCTAATGAGTAGGGGCAAAAAAAATGCTGTTTAAAACTCATCAAACCAAAATGTTTTGAATTTGACCTAAGTTTTTTTTGGATTTTCATACACCGGCCAATTCTTATGTATTTACATATTTAACTCCTAAACTTTAATTTTTACATTTATACCACCAAAATTGCTCGTGTGAATTCTTTTAAGCACAGTACAAAAAATTAATATAAAAATAATATTAATAGATATTAATTATTTTGAATCAAAATGAGTTGATCATGAACAAACAAACATTAGTCATGTTGAACTCGTTTAAAAATCGAGCTAAAAAAAATTATTCGTGTTCGACTCTCTTGCTTAACGAATGAATCCAACACAATCTACTTAACAAACCAAACACGAGCTATTCACAAACAACGAACTTTTTTAACATCCCAGTAAAACCCCAACTTAAAATTCATATTCATATTCTTCCGTATCAAGCAATGGTGAAATATTTGCGTACATAAGATGTACGCAGCGCTGCGTACATCAGGGGTTATTCTGAGGGTACAGGGGAGTTATATCCGGGTTATACCGGAGGTTACAAGGGGGTATAACCCAAATATAACCCCATTGTACCCTCTGAATAACCCCTGATGTACGCAGCGCTGCGTACATCTTATGTACGCAAATATTTCTCCAAGCAATGAGCCCTTATATGCCACCACGAGTCCAATTTGTGCATCTCCCATATAAAATCCAGTCACTTACTTCAATCTTCCTGATTGGGAATACTTTATTGATTTATACATCATTTTGACCACACTTCCATATTCTTTTATATGGTATTTTCTTATTTTGTCTTTTCTAAAACTAATATACTTCTAATAAATATTCTGCAGCTACTCCACAAAGCAGAATGCCGGAGATCCAGTCTATCAGACTCATTCAAATGAAAATATTAGCCGCTGACATTGAACCTCTTTTTAAATCAAATATTTCATTAGATAATGCATCTATCCCCATGAACTTATTCTTCGTTCTGCTTGAAATCCAAGCCAAATATGGCTTAGAAGCTACATCTCACCCATCATTCTCAAGCAAACAAGATATTATTGCTGCAGTAAGCAGATGGAAGATAAAATGCCATCATAATGATGGTTATTAAATCATTAACCAAATCCCGCCCCCATTCTAAAACAAACTAAAGCTGCAATTTCATCATCTTTTAAATAAAGAAAACATCAAAAATAGCTTTTGCTGCTCAGAAAAAAGGAATGTCATTCCAATTAAAAGAAATAAGAAACCTTAAAAAACAGAAAAAAAAAAAACTGCAGCATTTCGAAAGAGTTAACCATACAGAACACTCTCTGTTCTTCCAGGCCTAACTTATAATGGCAACAAATTTCAAAAACCTCCATCCAGGTTCCTATATTTCAACTCCAATGTTGATTTATCAAAAGGAACTGTAAGAATACAACCAAGATATCAACAAATAATTTAACTATAAGAGAAAGTCCTAATTTGAATCATAAACTAAAGATCAATTTCTCAACCTCTATGTATCACTTTCTTTACAACTGCCAAAATGATCATTATTCGTATAGCAGAATAAGATCTGTCTGATTAATGATGCATGCAGAGTGGCCTTCAAACTCTCAAAGTGAGCTGATCGAGCCATGTAATTTTTCTCTTTCCGGACCGGTTTGAACCGCTTCCGATGTCTCTGCAGGCTGAGAGCTTCAGATCATCAGCCATGATGTTTCCTTCAAGCAAGCTCCTTCTCAACTTCTCCGTCTTCAGGTGCTCCAACTCCACTTCAAATGCATCAGTTTCTTCATCATTCTAAATAGGAAAAATCCCAGAAAAATCAATATTTTCATGCTTATTGCAGTTGGAAACAGGTATTAGTTGACTAAAGAGGATTGAGGAGATTACCGGTAAGGAGACCTGGTTTAAATCTATCAGTTTTCTAGCATTTTGAACTTTTGCCTCCTTCGCTTTAAAGTTCCTTTCTTTTTTTGGGAGCTCAGCTTTAGTAGGAGGCAAAGGAGGCCGAATAACTTGATTAGGAGGGGAGAGAATTTTGAGAGATTGCTTCTTTGTTTTGCATGAGAAAGCCTTGGAAGATTTGGTGAAAGACTCGTATTTTTTTGCCAGGAATCTACAGCATACATGATGAATGATACAAGTCATACAGTGTCAGGTAATGGAGTCAAAACAAGAGATCATTTACATATATACCACACAATTCTTATGTATTTACATATGTAACACCTAAACTTTCATATTTACATTTATAAGATTCAAATTTTAGCATCATATAAAAAATACAACAATTATTAATTTTTTAAAAGTGAAATACACATTTTCGTCAATAGATTTATAACAACAAAGTGTTATTAAATGTAAATATCAAACTTTAGGAGTTAGATATGGAAATACATAAGAATTGTGTGGTGTATGTATGTAATTTCCCAAATATAAAAGCTGAATAAAATCAAGAAAGGATGTGACAAGTAAGTGAATAGTTAGCTCTTACTTGACTTCAGCCAAGAGCTTGAGCTTTTTCTGCATTGCCTTCTGTAATCTCTCCCTCTTTTCTACAGTTTCCTAAGATTATTCGCAAATGTCCAATGATTAATAAAATACTCAAATAATTAAATTTTGTTAACATGAATGTATGAAAAAATTAATGGATTACACTAAGGGGATGTTAGGGATTTGAGGAAAATATATATTTGATATGCAAAAGTACAAGTACAAATTATAAAGTTTCAATGATTTTTTAAGTTCACACTTTAGTTCATTTTGGCTGAATTTAAAATTCGGTTGATTTGACCGAATTTGAATTACATTGTAAAATGCTATCAACAAACTATCGCCCGTTGCCACCCTCCACTGCAGCTGCCCCCGCTCCCACCCCCTGCCGTCCCTTGCCGCACCCCCCTGCCCACCCCCCAAAAAAACCCGCTCTTGCCCCCTGCCCGTCCTAAATCCAAGGCTCTTCATCCTCCTCTCCGCCCGCTACCACCGCTTTTTGCTCGGCTCCCAAATAAATTATTGCATTATATTCAATTTCTTCAAACCAAACAAAAAAATATAAAGACGTGAATTATTTTATAGTGAACCAAACAACTATAAAGCATTTCAAATAAATTGCAATAACAGTACTCTACAATCTTTTTACATTGTATTTTATTTTCAGCAAATCAAGCAACTCCTAAAGAAGAAGCCGGTAAGGTACTCCCATATGATTACATCAAAATAAGGCTATAGAAGAAAAACCAAGGGGTTAAAGCAACAAAGCACGAAAGTTTAACTGCATTAAAAAAAGAAAAGAAATACATCGAATAAATTGCTGCTTAATAATACGGAGAACATCTCAGATTAATGCCATTATTCTTCAACATAATCTACAACCCTAAATGATAAATTACTTGAAATCACAAAAAGCAAACAAAGCTCACACTCTAAGGACTTGTTAGAGATACTTTTTTTTTTTTTGGTTTTTGTTTTTGTTTATTCTTGTCTTTAAAAACATGTTTGTTTGATGTATTTTTTTAAGAAAATGTTTGTTTGATGTACTTTTTACATGTTTTCATTTTTATTTTTTTCTAAAAATAAATTAACATGATCTTGAAAACACTCAAAATAACTTTTAGGTATTTTGAGTGTTCTTAAAAACAACCATGTTTTAATCAAATAACCATATATTTTTGGTTTCAAATAAAAACCTAAACAAAATAAAACAAAGACAAAAAATTGAAAATAAGAAACAAAAGGGATCCCAAATGGCCCCTAACTATTTGTTAAGTTTGTTTATATACACCACAATATTTCTATGTATTTACATATCTAGCAACCAAACTTAATTTTAATATTTATAACACTAGAATTGCTAATATTACATAAAAATATCACTATTATCAACTTTTAAAAAGTGAGTTGCACCTTTTCATGTATAGGTAAAGTTTCTAAACATAAAAAATCAAAGTTTGGTAAAAAAATAAGAATTTTGTGGTAAATATATGAAGCTTCCTAGTTTTAACAGAGTTTTATTGTTACTCTTATGGACTATTAAGTTTCTAGCTCTTTTTTTAAGAAATTTTTTATGTTGAGACAACTTTTTATAAACAGATATTGTGGTAGCTATGAAAAATATATTTTGCTCGAAAAGTCTATATAATACTCACAATAAATTTAAAAAAAGTTATTTAGCGCAACTGTTCTACAATAGCTTTTATGAAAGGCTGTATGCACTCCAAACAGAACAGAAAAACCCTTCAATAAACTTTATAAACTTGCCTCAAAACCAGGTTTTTTATCGAAACTCAATAACCAGCAGAGTTGTAAAAACTTCAGCTTTAAGAATTAGACAACCAAATAGTTCCCTAATCCTACGCTATCACGATTCATTAAATCCTTTCTACCAAAATTCGATTTAATAAAATTCAATAACAATATAAAGTCAAGGTCAGTAAAAGGAAAAACCCTAGATGCCTCGAACAGATGATCCAACAAAGAGGCTAAACAATAGATCCATAAAAGGAGAATATATACAGAAATCAGATCTCTAAAACAAGTCCGAATATGAAACCTAAGAAAATCCCTCAGATCTCTTCAACTAACTCTAAAAAGTTCTCACCTTGAGTAACTCCTGATAATCCTCAAACAGGTACTGATGCTTGAGCCTTGCCATGGCTGCTTCCCCAGCCGGGAAAGAAGAAGACGGGTATGGATCCATGAAATACTTCGTCTTTTTCTTCATCATGTTCCCGAAAACAAAAAGCGGAAAGAGAAAGAAAGGCGCTAGAGGAGGAANAATTATTTGCAAATGTCCAATGATTAATAAAATACTCAAATAATTAAATTTTGTTGACATGAATATATGAAAANTGTCCAATGATTAATAAAATACTCAAATAATTAAATTTTGTTAACATGAATGTATGAAAAAATTAATGGATTACACTAAGGGGATGTTAGGGATTTGAGGAAAATATATATTTGATATGCAAAAGTACAAGTACAAATTATAAAGTTTCAATGATTTTTTAAGTTCACACTTTAGTTCATTTTGGCTGAATTTANTGCAAATGTCCAATGATTAATAAAATACTCAAATAATTAAATTTTGTTGACATGAATATATGAAAAAATTAATGGATTACACTAGGGGATGTTAGAGATTTGAGGAAAATATATATTTGATATGCAGAAGTACAAGTACAAATTATAAAGTTTCAATGATTTTTTAAGTTCACANATGTCCAATGATTAATAAAATGCTCAAATAATTAAATTTTGTTAACATGAATATATCAAAAAATTAATGGATTACACGAAGGGGATGTTAGGGATTTAAGGAAAATATATATTTGATATGCAGAAGTACAAGTACAAATTATAAAGTTTCAATGATTTTTTAAGTTCACACTTTAGTTCATTTTGGCTGAATTTAAAATTCAGCTGATTTGACCGAATTTGAATTACATTGTAAAATGCTATCAACAAACTATCGCCCGTCGCCACTCTCCACTGCAGCCGCCCCCGCTCCCACCATTGCCCGTCCTAAATCCCCAGCTCTCCATCCTCCTCGTCGCCCGCTGCCACCGCTTTTTGCTCGATTCCCAAATAAATTATTGCATTATTTTCAATTTCTTCAAACCAAACAAAAAAATATAAAGACGGTGCAATTATTTTATTGTGAACCAAACAACCATAAAGCATTTCAAATAAATTGCAATAACAGTACTCTACAATCTTTTTACATTGTACTTTATTTTCAGCAAATCAAACAACTCCTAAAGAAGAAGCCTGTAAGGTAATCCCATATGATTACATCAAAATAAGGCTAAAAAAGAAAATAAACCAAGAAGTTAGAGCAACAAAGCACGAAAGTTTAACAGTATTAAAAAAGGAAAAGAAATACATCGAATAAATTGCTGCTTAATAATACGGAGAACATCTCAGATTAATGCCATTATTCTTCNAATTCTTCAACATAATCTACAACCCTAAATGATAAATTACATGAAATCACAAAAAGCAAACAAAGCTCACACTCTAAGGGCTTGTTAGAGATACTTTTTTTTTTTTTTTGGTTTTTGTTTTTGTTTATTCTTGTCTTTAAAAACATGTTTGTTTGATGTATTTTTTAAAAACATGTTTGTTTGATGTTTTTTTTTAAAAAAAAATGTTTGTTTGATGTATTTTTTACATGTTTTTATTTTTTTTTCTAAAAATAAATTAACATGATCTTGAAAACACTCAAAATAACTTTTAGGTATTTTGAGTGTTCTTNGTCTTAAAAAACATGTTTGTTTGATGTATTTTTTAAAAACATGTTTGTTTGATGTATTTTTTTTTTTAAAATGTTTGTTTGATGTATTTTTTACATGTTTTTATTTTTCTTTCTAAAAATAAATTACATGATCTTGAAAACAATCANGGATACTTTTTTTTTTTTTTTGTTTATTCTTGTCTTTAAAAACATGTTTGTTTGATGTATTTAAAAAAAAAAAACACTTGTTTGATGTATTTTTTACATGTTTTTATTTTTCTTTCTAAAAATAAATTACATGATCTTGAAAACAATCAAAATAACTTTTAGGTATTTTGAGTGTTCTTAAAAACAACCATGTTTTAATCAAATAACAATTTATTTTTTGTTTCAAATAAAAACATAAACAAAATAAAACAAAAACAAAAAAATTGAAAATAAGAAACAAAAGGTATCCCAAACAGCCCCTAACTATTTGTTAAGTTTGTTTATATACACCACAATATTTCTATGTATTTACATATCTAGCAACTAAACTTAATTTTAATATTCATAACACTAGAATTGCTAATACTACATAAAAATATCACTATTATCAACTTTTAAAAAGTGAGTTGCACCTTTTCATGTCTAGGTAAAGTTTCTAAACATAAAAAATCAAAGTTTGGTAAATAAATAAGAATTTTGTGGTAAATATATGAAGCTCCCTAGTTTTAACAGAGTTTTATTGTTACTCTTATGGACTATTAAGTTTCNTTTTTAATCAAATAACCAAATATTTTTTGTTTCAAATAAAAACCTAAGCAAAATAAAACAAAAACAAAAAATTGAAAATAAGAAATAAAAGGGATCCCAAACAGCCCCTAACTATTTGTTAAGTTTGTTTATATACACCACAATATTTCTATGTATTTACATATCTAGCAACTAAACTTAATTTTAATATTTATAACACTAGAATTGCTAATATTACATAAAAATATCACTATTATCAACTTTTAAAAAAGTGAGTTGCACCTTTTCATGTATAGGTAAAGTTTCTAAACATAAAATATCAAAGTTTGGTAAATAAATAAGAATTTTGTGGTAAATATATGAAGCTTCCTAGTTTTAATAGAGTTTTATTGATACTCTTATGGACTATTAAGTTTCTAGCTCTTTTTTTAAGAAATTTTTTATGTTGAGACAACTTTTTATAAACAGATTTTGTGATAACTATGAAAAATTTATTTTGCTCCAAAAGTCTATATAATACTCACTATAATTTTAAAAAAATTTATTTAGCACAACTGTTCTACAATAGCTTTTATGAAAGGCTGTATTCACTCCAAACAGAACAGAAAAACCCTTCAATAAACTTTATAAACTTGCCTCAAAACCAGGTTTTTTTTCGAAATTCAATAACCAGCAGAGTTGTAAAAACTTCAGCTTTAAGAATTAGCAACCAAATAGTTCCCTAATCCTACTCTATCACGATTCATTAAATCTTTTCTACCAAAAGGATTTAATAAAATTCAATAACAATATAAAGTCAAGGCCAGTAAAAGGAAAAACCCTAGANACCAAATAGTTCCCTAATCCTACTCTATCACGATTCATTAAATCCTTTCTACCAAAAGGATTTAATAAAATTCAATAACAATATAAAGTCAAGGCCAGTAAAAGGAAAAACCCTAGATGCGTCGAAGAGATGATCCAACAAAGAGGCTAAACAATAGATCCGTAAAAGGAGAATATATGCAGAAATCAGATCTCTAAAACAGGTCCGAATATGAAACCTAAAAAAANTGAGAGCTTCAGATCATCAGCCATGATGTTTCCTTCAAGCAAGCTCCTTCTCAACTTCTCCATCTTCAGGTGCTCCAACTCCACTTCAAATGCATCAGTTTCTTCATCATTCTAAATAGGAAAAATCCCAGAAAAATCAATATTTTCATGCTTATTGCAGTTGGAAACAGGTATTAGTTGACTAAAGAGGATTGAGGAGATTACCGGTAAGGAGACCTGGTTTAAATCTATCAGTTTTCTAGCATTTTGAACTTTTGCCTCCTTCGCTTTACAGTTCCTTTCTTCTTTTTTTGGGAGCTCAGCTTTAGTAGGAGGCAAAGGAGGACGAATAACTTGATTAGGAGGGGAGAGAATTTTGAGAGATTGCTTCTTTGTTTTGCATGGGAAAGCCTTGGAAGATTTGGTGAAAGACTTGTATTTTTTTGCCAGGAATCTACAGCATACATGATGAATGATACAAGTCATACAGTGAAATATTAGGTAATGGAGTCAAAACAAGGGATCATTTACATATATACCACACAATTCTTATGTATTTACATATGTAACACCTAAACTTTCATATTTACATTTATAAGATTCAAATTTTGGCATCATATAAAAAATACAACAATTATTAATTTTTTAAAAGTAAAATACACATTTTCGTGAATAGATTTATAACAACAAAGTGTTATTAAATGTAAATATCAAACTTTAGGAGTTNCATTGGTCGGAACAAGAGACAAAAACACTGGTCGACTTCGAGTCAACCATATATCACTCAAAAGAACCTCAGGTTCCAAGAGTTAAAGCTTCGATGCTTATAAGGAATAAGTCAACCCAAGCCAACTAAGTTAACCGATACAATTACATGCCGACGAGAAGATTCAGACTTATGTATAGTTGTCAGCTGATGTTGACTAGGTATTTAGATCAGTTATGAGTACTAAAGTGTGACAATCAGTTATAGATCTAAAAATACGCTAGTATTAGTTATAATTATGAAACAACGTCTAAAGAAAAAAAATTGAACTTTAATATTTCTAATTAAATAAGTGCAAATAATGACTTGTAACATCTCATTAAAGTATGAGGCAAAAACATAACTTTATCAAAGGTCTCCTATGATTATAAATAAGGACTATTTTATGAATAAGGGATCAATCTTTTTCTCCATAAATTGTTCATTTTGCCCTCTGATGTTCTCTCTCTCATTTCCTTCTTATTTACACTTTATCTCTCGAGGCATGTTCTAGAGGTTAAATTGGGATTTACTATCTTAAAAGGTGGTGCTTTGAGCTTGGATGTGACCTAAAACGAAAATTAGAACACACATTCAAGAAAAAGAAACTTAACTCAGAGACACTGCAAACAAGGAATGCACATGAGAATTTATGCAACTGCAAATTCAGGAACATAAAGAGCATATGATGATCCTCATATGAGAAGCTATTATCCAAAGGAGGAATAACAACTTTCAATACTAGGAGGAGAAACTTGCGAGAAACAACATTTCCTTGAGGAGCCATCCCGAGGGGAACCCCCAGAGTCTGATAGCCTAAGAACAAACCAAAAACCCGCAGAGACAAGAACATCCCCAGTACATTGATAGTACAGAATCTATGCTGACGGAAGAGCACTGTCCGTACACGCTAAGACGACCTGACGACGTCCGCCAGAGAATGCTTTTTCTAGGCAAATGTTGGAGGCTAAACCTTCAAAGAAGTTCAAAACCCCCCACCTTGAATGTTATAAGGGTCATTCTGACCATGTCGATCATATTGATGTCATTGAAATCATAGTTATTATTCTGAAAATTATAGATGCATTAAAGTGTTGGTTACTCTTTACTACATTGAAAGAGTTTGCCCCCAGGTGGTTTAATGGCTTGTCAGCGAGAGTCACTCCTTCGACAAATTCAAGAAGTTGTTCATGGCGGACTGTGTCAGTGCCAAAAAACCTCTAAAAAAGTTCAGATCTAGCAAGGAGAGGACGAAAGCTTTTGTTCATATATCACTCATTTTCAAAAGTGAATGTTGGAGGTGCAAAACCTGCGGCCTCATATAGCACAAACTGCTTTAATGGAGGTTCAAGTATGACTTGAGCTTGTGCAGACCAAAGTCTTTAGCAGAGTTTCTGGAGATGGGCAATCACCACATCATCACTAAGGAAGGAGTTATTAGCTCTCGTTACCAAGCAGAATCTTTAGATCGTCGATTGAAGAAGAAGGATGTCTAGGACAAAAGGCAGAAATCAACGGATGAGCAACATCCTTCCATTTGTTCCCAATAAGAGAGAAACCGACATAATCAAAACTGCAATGGAGGCAAGGGAACCAAGGCCAGACTTGAACTTACCAACGACCATCTCAGTCCAACGGTTGGTCGCACTATGAAGTCAAAAGACCCTCTTGAGGGTCTCAATGACTAGCTAGTTGAGGCCATTTCGAACAAGCAATACTTTATGAAGACTCCACAAATGAAGACTGGGGCTTCTCTTCGAAACCCCAACAAGTACTGAGATTACCACAGAGACCACAATCACAGTACGGAGGAAAGTCATCACTTCTAGAACATGGCTGAGGATCGTATTCATACGGGAAAGCTCAAGGATTTTGTTGCTATTGGATCCAACACTTGGTGACAAGGAAAGGCTCCCACTAAGGTGTCTCCAGACGAACCTGTCTCACAAATGTCGTATGCATTGTCAGTATAATTTCGGCCATCTTTGGGGTAGGCGGAGAATTGCCATGACGGGCCAGCCAAAAGAGGCTCCAATCTGTAGAAGTGAGTGATGTCGCTTCCATCCATAAGTGCAACCATACCCTGGTTTTCTTTACCAATGCAAATTTTCCCAAAAAAATAAATTCATACAACGACACTATCGTCTTTACTACCCTGACAAACAACTACTAGGTGGGTAGTATCTTGGTCGATACCGNCTATCGTCTTTACTACCCTGACAAACAACTACTAGGTGGATAGTATCTTGGTCGATACCGAGAGTTCGATAAACCTTATGTTCAAAATGGTATTCGACAAGATAAGGATCAAAACTGACCTGTTGTCCACATCGGCCAGACCACTCTTCGCCTTCTCTGGCAAAGAAAAGAAGCCATGGGTGTTATCACCCTAGGGGTTTCCTAGGGCAAAAAAGAAAAGCAATTTACTAAAATGAAGGACTTTTGGTTGCTAGAATCCCCAACCAACATACAATGCCATCTTTGGACACCCTTTGCTAAACAAATACCTGGTGGTCACTTCCACCTCTCACATGGCAGTTAATTTCCCGAGAGATGGGAAGATCATCACAGTCTGCAAGAACCTATAAAAAACTCAATGTTGTTACTTCTGGGTGGTAACTGGTGTGGAGTAGAAGCCACTTGACATCAACTTCAACGGGAAAGGGACCTTGAGACTCACAAGACTGCCCTCAAAATTGTGCCTCAACCAAAGAACCTGGTAAAGTTTTTCTGAAAATTGAAAAACTTTGATGCAGGTAATACAACTTGACGAGTCAAAACCTACACAAGCACCATGATGTTTTTTCCTCAACAACGGGGGAAATGCCAAGAATTTTGGTCGTCAACTGCCACCAGTTGAACATCAATTTTTTTTGCTATATGATGGCATTTAACCACCATTTTTTTTATTTATTTGATTTGGTTTACCTACTCTCTTGTATTTTTTGCATGTGTGTTAGAGATATTTACTTTTTCTTAAGTTTGTTCATGTGTCTGTGTGTCTGGCTAGGCTTAGATTGTGATAGGCTCTTAAGCTATAATATTTTCTACCTAATTACTATAAGAACTTCACTTCTTTAAAAATATAACTCATAACTAGAATTAACATAGCAAAACCCATAAACTAATAAAAATATTTGAATTTCACGCCTAGTAGTTATTGCATCAACATGCATTAATACTAATCAACTTAAATAAAATTAATTAGAAAACTTAACGATTAAGGTGAACCAACTACATATAAAAAGTAGCACGTTATACTTTTTCTTCATCTCTTTGGACCTAACCTATGAGGATCACCACTCTTAAGGAGTAAAATAGCCTTTCATATTGATTAGCCTTAACTTTTTTTTTTTCTTGCATCATATAAGGACCTGTATAACAATTTCATAATTTACACTTCACAATCAGGGTCTCACTTGTAATAAGAAAATGTATTTAAATGAATATCCCCCAATCGATCCTGTCTCGATTGATCGAGTTATTATTTTTAGTTGGCTCTACCGAGCCATCATCATCTGTGCATAAAGAATAAAATTTAAAGTTTTAAAATGAAATAAATATTTGTGTCTCAATCTTAAGAATTGAGTCGTAAGTCCAAACACAACTTTTCTAATAACATTCTGCCACTCTTAACATACATATGATTGGACACGTTATTTTAAAGCATATGAGGTGTTAGCTAGCAATATATTCCAGGAAGGTTATAAGTTTAGGAGAGTTAGATAGGGTTTTATTCCTCAGTAAGAACATAACCCATAAGTCTCACATTTTCTTAGTTAGGTTTGAGTCTCTATTATATTGGTGGACTCACCTTAATATAGGTTATGATGTTATCTTATTGGCCTTGCCACATGACAAACTTCTCTGAGGCTTTTTGACAGCCTATTCTATCAAATATAAATAAGTCCTAATCTTCTTTAATTTACCCAACTCAAATAAAAAACAATAACTTCGATTTCAAAATTGTAAAGCCCAATTATAGGATAGATTGAAGTAACCACTGAGTCTTTCAGTATTCAGTGCTCCCTACTTCCTCTTCGTTGGCTTCTAATAATAAGTATTCTAAATTTGAGCCATCTCACTTGAAATTCCACATAATAGTCTTGATATCTACCATTATATTCTGCAAAAAATGAATGATCATTGTTTTAATCAAGAGTTGTCCTTCCCAAGGATGTAATTAACTTAAGAGTCTTGTTTCTTTAGAGATATCATACCCCATAATGAAAATAAGTCCTATAATTTTAAGGCAGGGATAAATTTTTAGTTTTTGCAGCCAACCAAAGTAGTGAAACAATCACTTCATGATCAGAATCATCATAGGGTAGTATTTTTGTCCCTTGGGGTAATATTTTATACCTTGAAGTTTTATTTTATCACAAGTGAGAAATTTTAAACCTCTTGTGCATGGTCTCCACTTCAACATATACAGTAAAAATCCAAACCACTTCATCAGATAACCTAGAATGATTCCCTTGATTAGACAATATTTTTTACAAATTTAAGTGCCTTAATGTTGTCAAAATTTAATGATTTAAGGCTCATTGGATTTGTCTGATCGACTATAACCTTATTTTAACCTTAATTAACCCCCAAAAACTTTTAAAATATGTTTAATAACTTAATTTAAGCTTGGTTAGACTCAAATTGGACCAATTTTAGTGTCATTAGGTGTCTCATTTAGTCATTCAGATTGTTTTAGAGGTACACCTTTTAAGGGGAAGTACAATTTGAAAAAAAATGTCATGCCAAATGGGTGGACTTCATTGAGACATTTTCATATGTGATCTGATATAAACAAGTTAAGGAAAATATAGTTGTTGATGCATTATCTTACATGTGTGTTTTGCTTTCCACCGTTGAAGCTAAATTGCTTGGATTAGAAAATATCAAGGAGTTGTATGAATTGGATTCTAAATTTGGTCACGTGTTTAGAGATTGCGCTAAAGGGTCACGTGGTAAACTTTTCTTGCATGATGGATTCCTATTTAGAGAGAATATGTTGTGTGTTACACATTCATCCTTGTGTGAATTACTTATTTGGGAAGCACATCACGGTGGTTTGGTGGGACACTTTTGGGTAGCTAAGACATTAGGCATGTTACATGAGCTTTTCTTTTGGCCACATTTGAGGCTTGTTGTTGAGAAGGTTTGTGAGGGATGCATTACGACTATAAATACCAAGTCTAGGCTACAACCGCATGAGTTGTATACTCCACTCCCTATTTCTAGTGAGCCTTGGGTTAATATTTCCATGTATTTTATTTTGGGATTGCCTAGGTCTAAGAGGGAGAAAGATATTGACTCCTTTGCTCACTTACTTATGAGCGAAGGTGTTAACTTAAATGATGAGAAAAAACTTGATCTTGTTAGGTAGATCCATAAAAATGTAAGACAAAATATTGAGTGAAGGACCAAACAATATGCAAAACAAGCTAATAAGGGTCATGAGAAAGTTGTGTTTAAACCAGAGTGAAGACATTCTAAACTCCTAAAATACCTAAAAAACTTGATTAACTAAAAAATGCCTAAATAAACATCAATGAAAATGTTGTGGAGCAGATTAATGAAAATGCGTAAAAAAAACTTGATTAACTTGGTGAGTATGGTATTAATACTAGCTTTAATGTTTTTA
Source organism: Phalaenopsis hybrid cultivar (assembly GCA_002079205.1). Classification (NCBI taxonomy): domain Eukaryota; kingdom Viridiplantae; phylum Streptophyta; class Magnoliopsida; order Asparagales; family Orchidaceae; genus Phalaenopsis; species Phalaenopsis hybrid cultivar. The sequence goes on from JXCR01146360.1 coordinate 32,300, forward strand.
ACTTATCTCCTTTTGATGTCAGTGATAATCTGAGGATAAATCCTTTTCAAGAGGGGGGAGAATGATACAAATTGAGCTAAACACAAGCATGATTGACATTTATATGATTCTTTGTCTCTTCTAAGTGTACCAATCACAAGAATTAGAGCTAAAGATTTCAAAGAAACTTTAAATGGGCTAGCCCGACAAGTTGGCAAAGTGGCTTACACATGGAGCCTCGATAAGAGTCCAAGAATGGCCTAAGAGTGTATGGCTAACATTATTAAAACTCTAGTAGGGTTTCCTCAAGTAAAACACAATTCTTAGCCATTCTTCAAGGCCAATCTGCAAATTAGCGTCTTAAGGAAACATGCCTATTTTGGAGCAACATGTGGGCCCAATATTATTAAAGTTTTGCCATGTGGATTCAGATTTGCTTAAGCAAGAACCAAAATCCAAATATTTTCTTTTTTTTCTAGCTTTCTTTTTTTATTTGTTATTTCTGAATATTGTTAGATTTTGTGGTTAATTCAACATGAAATTAATGCCATGTAAGGGTTTCCAAGTTAGCATGTGCCATGACCTTTCTAGAGCTGAAATTCAACCCCTTTGTATTGCAAAACCTTTAGTTTATTTTGCAGTTTATGNCTAGCTTTCTTTTTTTATTTGTTATTTCTGAATATTGTTAGATTTTGTGGTTAATTCAACATGAAATTAATGTCATGTAAGGGTTTCCAAGTTAGCATGCGCCATGACCTTTCTAGAGCTGAAATTCAACCCCTTTGTATTGCAAAACCTTTAGTTTATTTTGCAGTTTATGAAGATTTAGAATATTCACGAATTTGTGAGATTTTTTTTGAGTTCTTATGTTCTTCAGAAAACTTTTGAACTTATTAAGTTAATTATTGTGGTGTTCAAACAACTTATCATTTTGAATTCTTAAGCATTCTTGAAATTCTAGGTATGGAGCCTTCCTATCTAATAGGTAGCCAGTCAAGGCTCAACAAACTTATGTCGTGTAGATCCAAAGGTTCGATTCTGAATTTGGTTTTGGTATTGTTGTGAGATATGTACTTCTTGGCATAGAAATGAGACGCAAAGAACACAAGCAAACACGAATCGTTTACGTGGTTCGATCCAACTAGATCTACGTCCACGGAAGGGAATCAATCAAATAGTTTACTAAGGCAAAAGAAATAGAGAATACATAGCTTATACATAGAGATGAGCCCTCATCTTCCTTCTGTGGCCTCCCTCTCAAGCGAC
>JXCR01146360.1:33722-87811 GCA_002079205.1 Phalaenopsis hybrid cultivar
CCTTGCTCTCCTAAGCCTCACACCCTCTCTATTTATAGAAGCAATAGAGTGGTANTCTCCATGGCTTGTGGTAGAGCTACTTTTGTATATTCATACCAATGGCTGCAGTTTCTACGATGCTGCTGTTGATGATGATGCAGCGCTCTGTAGTTCTGATGGCGTGGAAATTGGGATCCAGGCTTTACAATGAACTTTAGGAAATTCCAGGAAGACCCTCTTTTCTTACTTTAGCGCCTTGGATTGGAAATGGAAAGCGATCATCTTTAATCAAATGCACCCATTGCTTTGAAAATTTCTGTACTCTGATATCATTTATCTTTGGAATCAATCGAAAATTAAATTTTTTTTTTCAACGTTGCGGAAGTGTTTTATAATTAAAGCTTTTCTCATCTATTTGATTTTCACCCACACACTATTTTATTTATTTTTGGGACATTTATATGCATACTACTAAACTAAATTCTATCTATTTAAATATATCAAAATTTTATTTTTAATATTTATCATCAAAATCTTTCATATNGGGAATCAAACGGTTTATAAGAGGAGATGAAATTCAATAATATGATAGATTTGAAGAACTTGATAAGAAGATCAGACTAAATTCTGCTTGATTATCAAACATTGGTTGGAACCAGAGACAACGACACCGCTCGACTTTGAGTCAACCTTATATCACTCAGAAGAACCTCAGGTTCCAAGAGTTAAAGCTTCGACACTTATAAGGAATAAGTCAACCCAAGTCAGCTAAGTTAACCGATCCAATTATATACCGATCAGAAGATTCAGACGTATGTATAGTTGTCAGCTGATGTTGACAAGGTTTTTAGATCAGTTATGAGTACTAAAGTGTGACAATCAGTTATAAATCTAAAAATATGCTAGTATTAGCTATAATTATGAAACGACGTCTAAAGAAAAAAATTGAACTTTAATATTTCTAATTAAATAAGTGCAAATAATGACTTGTAACATCTCATTAAAGTAGGAGGCAAAAACATAACTTTTTCAAAAGTCTCCTATGATTATAAATAAGGACTATTTTATGAATGAGGGATCAATCTTTTTCTCCATAAATTGTTCATCTTGCCCTCTGATGTTCTCTCTCATTTCCTTCTTATTTACGCTTTATCTCTCGAGGCATGTTCCAGAGGTTAAATTGGGATTTAATATCTTAAAAGGTGGTGCTTTGAGCTTGGATGTGACCTAAAACAAAAAGTAGAACACCATTCAAGAAAAAAAAACTTAACTCAGAGACACTGTAAACATGGAATGCACATGAGAATTTATGCAACTGCAAATTCAGGAACATAAAGAGCATATGATGATCCTCATTTGAGAAGCTATTATCCAGAGGAGGAACAACAACTTTTAATATCAGGAGGAGAAACTTGCGAGAAACAACATCTCCTCGAGGAGCCTTCCCGAGGGAAACCCCCAGAGGCTGATAGCCGAAGAACAAACCAGAAACCCCCAGAGACAAGAACATCCCCAGTACATTGATAGTACATAATCTACGCTGACGGAAGAGCACTGTCCGTACACGCTAAGACAACCTGATGACATCCGCCAGAGAATGCTTTTTCTCAGCAAATCCTGGAGGCCAAACCTTCAAAGAAGTTCAAAACCCCCCACCTTGAATGTTATAAGGGTCATTCTGACCAGGTCTATCATATTGATGTCTTTGTAATGACAGTTATTATTCTGAAAATTATAGATGCATTAAAGTGTTGGTTATTATTTACTACATTGAAAGAGTTTGCCCCCAGGTGATTTAATGGCTTGTTAGTGAGAGTTATCCACTCCTTCAACAAATTCAAGAAGTTGTTCATGGCGGACTGTGTCAGTGCCAAAAAACCTCTAAAAAAGTTGCAAACCCTTTTTCAGATCTAGCAAGGAGAGGACGAAAGCCTTTGTTCATATATCACTCATTTTCAAAAGTAAATGTTGGAGGTGCAGAACCTGCAGCCTCATATAGCGCAAACTGCTTTAATGCAAGGAGTCGGGATGAAGTGGTTCAAGTATGACTTGAGCTTGTGCAAACCAAAGTCTTTAGCAAAGTTTTTGAAGATGGGCAATCACCACATCATCACGTAGGAAGGAGTTATTAGCTCCCATCACCAAGCGGAATCTTTAGATCATCGATCGAAGAAGAAGGATGCCTAAGACAAAAGGCAGAAATCAACGGATGGGCAACATCCTTCCAGTTGTTCCCAATAAGAGAGCAACTGACATAATCAAAACTGCGATGGAGCCAAGGGAACCAAGGACAAACTTGAACTTACCAACGACTGCCTCAGTACAACGGGTGGTCGCACTATGAAGCCAGAAGACCCTCTTGAGGGTCTCAATGACTAGCTAGTCGAGACCATTTAGAACAAGTAATACTTTATGAAGACTCCACAAATGAAGATTGGGGCTTCTCTTCGAAACCCCAACAAGTACTGGGATTACCACCAAGACCACAATCACTGTACGGAGGAAAGTCGTCACTTCTAGAACATGGACGAGGATCTTATTCATATGGGAAAGCTCAAGGAGTTTGTTGCTATTGGAGCCAACACTTGGTGACAAGGAAAGGCTCCCACTAAAGAGTCTCCAGACGAACTTGTCTCACAAATGCCATATGCATTGCCAGTATAATTTCGGCCATCTTTGGGGTAGGCGGAGAATCACCATGACATGCCAGCCAAAAGAGGCTCCAATCTGGAGAAGTGAGTGATGTCGTTTCCATCCATAAGTGCAGCCATACCCTGATTTTCTTTACTGATGCAGATTTTCCCCAAAAAATAAATTCATACAACGACGCTATCGTCTTTACTACCCTGATAAACAACTGCTAGGTAGGTAGTATCTTGGTCGATACCGAAAGTTCGGTGAACCCTATGTTCAAAACTGTATTCGACAAGATAAGGATCAAAATCGAATTGTTGCCCCCACCGACCAAACCACTCTTCGCCTTCTCTAACAAAGAAAAGAAGTCATGGGTGTTATCACCCTAGGGGTTTTCTAGGGCAAAAAAGAAAAGCAATTTACTAAAATGAAGGACTTTTGGTTGCTAGAAACCCCAACCAACATACAATGCCATCTTTGGACACCCTTTGCTAAACAAATACCCGGCGGTCACTTCCACCTCTCACATGGCAGTTAATTTCCCGAGAGATGGGAAGATCATCACAGTCTGCAAAAACTTATAAAAATCTCAATGTTGTTACTTCTGGGTGGTAACTGGTGTGGAGTCGAAGCCACTTGACATCAACTTCAACGGGAAAGGGACCTTGGGACTCACAAGACTGCCCTCAAAATTCTGCCTCAACCAAAGAACCTGGTAAAGTTTTTTCTGAAAATTGCAAAACTTTGATGCAGGTAATACAACTTGCTGAGTCAAAACCTACACAAGCACCATGATGTTTTTTCCTCAACAACGGGGGAAATGCTAAGAATTTTGGTCGTCAACTGCCACCAGTTGAACATCAAATTTTTTTTGCTATATGATGGCATTTAATCACCACTTTTATGTATTTATTTGATTTGGTTTACCTACTCTCTTGTATTTTTTGCATGTGTGTTAGAAATATTTACTTTTTCTTAAGTTTGTTCATGTGTTTGTGTGCCTGGCTAGGCTTAGATTGTGATAGGCTCTTAAGCTATAATATTTTCTACCTAATTATTATAAGAACTTCACTTTTTTAAAAATATAACTCATAACTAGAATTAAAATAGCAAAACCCATAAACTAATAAAAATAATTGAATTTCACGCCTAGTAGTTATTGCATCAACATACATTAATACTAATTAACTTAAATAAAATTAATTAGAAAACTTAACGATTAAGGTGAACCAACTACATATAAAAAGTAGCACGTTATACTTTTTCTTCATCTCTTTGGACCTAACCTATGAGGATCACCACTCTTAAGGAGTAAAACAGCCTTTCATATTGATTAGCCTTAACTCCTTTTTTTTTCATGCATCATATAAGGACCTGTATAATAATTTCATAATTTACAATTCACAATCAGGGTCTCGCTTTTAATAAGAAAATGTATTTAAAATGAAAATCCCCCAATCGATCCTGTTTCAATTGATCGAGTTATTATTTTTACTTGGCTCTACCGAGCCATCATCATCTTTGCATAAAGAATAAAATTTAAAGTTTTAAAACAAAAAAAAAATTTGAGTCTCAATATTAAGAATTGAGTTGTAAGTCCAAACACAACTTTTCTAATAGCATCCTGCCACTCTTAACATACATATGATTGGACACATTATTTTAAAGCATATGAGGTATTAGCTAGCAATATATTCTAGGAAGGTTATAAGTTTAGGAGAGTCCCTTTCTATTCCTCAGTAAGAATGTAACCCATAAGTCTCATATTTTCTTAGTTAGGTTTGAGTCTCTACCATATTGGTGAACTCACCTTAATATAGGTTATGATGTTATCTTATTGGCCTTGCCAGATAACAATCACTTCGATTTCAAAATTGTAAAGCCCAATTATAGGATAGGTTGAAGTAACCACTGGGTCTTTCAGTATTCAGTGCTCTCTACTTCATCTTCGTTGGCTTCCAATAATAAGTATTCTAAATTTGAGCCATCTCACTTGAAATTCCACATAATAGTCTGATATCTACCATTATATTCTGCAAAAAATGAACAATCATTGTTTTAATCAAGAGTTGTCCTTCCAAAGTATGTAATTAACTTCAGAGGCTTGTTTCCTTAGAGATATCATACCCCATAATGAAAATAAATCCTATCATTTTATGGCTGGGGAAAAATTTTAGTTTTTGAAGCCCAACTAAGTAGTGAAATAATCACTTCATGATCAGAATTATCATAGGGTAGTATTTTTGCCCCTTGGGGTAATATGTTATACCTTGAAGTTCTATTTTATCGCAAGTGAGAAATTTTAAAACTCTTGTGCATGGTTTCCACTTCAACATATACAGTAAAAATCCAAACCACCCTATCAGATAGCCTAAAATGATTCCCTTGATCAGACAATATTTTATACAGATTTAAGCGCCTTAATGATGTCAAAATTTAATGATTTAAGGCTCATTGGATTCGTTTGATCGATATGATCAATTTGACTATAACCTCATTTTAACCTTAATTAACCACCAAAAAATTTTGAAATAGGTTTAATAACTTAATTTGGGCTTGGTTAGACTCGAATTGGACCAGTTTTAGTGTCATTAGGTGTCTCATTTAGTCATTTAGATTGTTTTCGAGGTACACTTTTTAAAGGGAAGTACAATTTGAAAAAAACGTCATGCCAAATGGGTGGAGTTCATTGAGACATTTCCATATGTGATCTGATATAAACAAGGTAAGGAAAATATAGTTGTTGATGCATTATCTTACATGTGTGTTTTGCTTTCCACCGTTGAAGCTAAATTGCTTGGATTAGAAAATATCAAGGAGTTGTATGAATTGGATCCTAATTTTGGTCACATGTTTAGAGATTGCGCTAAGGGGTCATGTGGTAAACTTTGCTTGCATGATGGATTCCTATTTAGAGAGAATATGTTGTGTGTTACACATTCATCCTTGTGTGAATTACTTATTCGGGAAGCACATCACGGTGGTTTGGTGGGACACTTTGGGGTAGCTAAGACATTAGGCATGTTACATGAGCTTTTCTTTTGGCCACATGTGAGGCTTGTTGTTGAGAAGGTTTGTGAGGGATGCATTACAACTAGAAATACCAAGTCTAGGCTACAATCACATGAGTTGTATACTCCACTCCCTATTTCTAGTGAGCCTTGGGTTAATATTTCCATGGACTTTATTTTGGATTGCCTAGGTCTAAGAGGGAGAAAGATATTGACTCCTTTGCTCACTTACTTATGAGTGAAGGTGTTAACTTAAATGACAAGAAAAAACTTGATCTTGTTAGGTAGATCCATGAAAATGCAAGACGAAATATTGAGTGAAGGACCAAACAATATGCAAAACAAGCTAATAAGGGTCACGAGAAAGTTGTGTTTAAACCAGAGTGAAGACATTCTAAACTCCTACCAAGGGATGAAAGATCATTTCAAGCTGTGGAACACATCAATGAAAATGCCTAAAAAAACTTGATTAACTAGGTGAGTATGGTTTTAGTACTAGCTTTAATGTTTCAACTTATCACCTTTTGATGTCGGTGATAATTTGAGGATAAATCCTTTTGAAGAGGGGGGAGAATGATACAAATTCAGCTAAACTCAAGCATGATTGACATTCACATGATTCTTTGTCTCTTCTAAGTGTGCCAATCACAAGATTTAGAGCTAAAAATTTCAAAGAAACTTTAAATGGGCTAGCCCGAGAAGTTGGCAAAGTGGCTTACACATGGAGCCCCGATAAGAGTTCAAGAATGACCTAAGAGAAGATATGATAATTCTTCATATCATATAATCCACAATACCAAATAGGACCTAACAAAATTTTAATAGCTGATAGGATAATTCTTCATAGAAAATTTTATATAAGTCTTAGAAGATATGATGATGAGAATTTTGATAAAATCACCAAGTTGGCTCTGTCTCAAGCATCTAAATGAACTAAATTTCATCACGATAAGTGAAGAATGTCAACCCACCTCTATGCTTGGAACAATCCCACAAGATCTGGTAATAATAACATAACTCGCATTATTTGTTCGGACAAGCCAACGAGAAATGATCTTTTTCCTATTACTACCACTGGTAATACTAAGGATTGTCCGAGTATTGCCACCGACATGCAAACTCGTGAGAGTTGGACATATATAGTGCGCAACAAGAAAGTTATACTCATAAAAGTAAGACCTCACATGCATGGACACAAACAAGCAATGAATAAAATATGTCAAAATGATATGCCTTAGAAACTAAACCTTGACGACGCTGACATTAAGTCGAGATGCAAAATCAAAAGCTTTTTGGCAAAGGTGAAAAACCCTAAAATCTCGAAGCTCAAAGTCTAGATATTGTGTAAATGAAGAGAAAGAAAAGTCATGCAAATGAGGATCAACTTACAAAACATACACATGCAAATAACCACATGCTAGCAACTGTCAAAAACACAAGGATTCTCTCTCCTGTTGTAAAGATGAAGATGACTTCATAGAATGATGTTTACGATCCAGGGATGAAAAGAGTTTGCAATCATACAAAACATACACATGTGCACATGCTAACAAGTGTAGAAAACACAAGGATCCTATGACGCCATTAAGGTGACTTCATAGAACGATGTTACGATTCAGGGACGAAAGGAGTGTGCAGACATGCAATGCAACCTAAACCTAGTCAGCGGTAGAACTCGAACATTTTCCAACACTCCGTACGTAGGTGGTATGCAAAAAATGAAAAAGAAAAAAAAATGAGCTTACGACAGATCATATCAGTAAACAATAAGAACAATGTGTACCTGTCGATTAATTAGGCAGAGCAGAACCGCCACCCATACGAAAGGATGTACCAATGATTTTGGAGGGTAAGTCCAAGGGTCGACTGTCTATAAAGACAGAAGACCCACTTATTCGGAATAAACAAACTCGATTTAAAGACATGATAAAAAAGTTAAAGGATGTCATTAACCAAACGGAAGGGTGTGTCAACGACCGAAAGAAACTATCATATCCCTTGTCTTAAAAAGCCAAGATATGATGATTTCAACTGAGTAAAATTGGTCCCGATTGAACAACGTGTATCCCACCATATCTGCTTCGCTACTCAAGGCAAGGCTAACAACACAACTTGCAAGACAAAACAAGTCAAAGATCAAGATAGCTCCCAACACTGTAGTGCAAAAGACTAGCACAACAACTATGTGAAAAAGAGAGTCAAAGTAGAGCCTAACGCGGGTCACCAAAATCGGTGTTGCGACTTTATCACAAGTGAAACCGAAGTCCACATAGGACCGCGATGCTAAGACCAATCTGATCTTTCAAACATGACACTATTATACTGAAGAGCAACATCTAAATGTTGACCGAACCCAACCAGACGACCTCAAGTCATTACAAAAGTAACGCCCATCTACCAATAGAGTGAAACGATGATTGAACGCCGAGGAAAGCTACAAAAATCTCATTTCACGCCCAAAAGGGTAAAATTACCATAATGCCCAAAGAATGACATTATAACATCAGGGCAACCTAAGACCCTACGCTCAAAAGAGCATTCAAAATTATTTCATAGTAGACTATTTTCATATTATAATTTATTTGCATGTAATTAATATAATTATTTTAAGTCGACTGTTTTTTAATATAATTATTTCATAGTAGACTACAAAAATCTCATTTCACGCCCATAAGGGTAAAATTACCATAATGCCCAAAGAATAACACTATAACATCAGGGCAAACTAAGACCCTACGCTCAAAAGAGCATTCAAAATTATTTCATAATAGACTATTTTCATATTATAATTTATTTGCATGTAATTAATATAATTATTTTAATTCGACTATAATTGTTTTCAATGCTTTTGATGTATATTTTTTAATTTCATTACATTAACAATGAATATTCAAAGATGATTCATACAGCCATTTCAAACCAAAAAAAAAATAAAAAAAAAAATCAAAGAAAAGAGCAAATAGAACAGGAACAACACATTACATGGACCGTTCTTATTAGTAAACAAATGAAAATCAAAAAAAAATGTTGGGGTACAGAATCAGCTAAATAAATTCTCTCTCATTTAGAGTATAAATAAATTTCAGCAAATGCCAGAAAGATCAGCATTTTGAACAATCCATGGATGCTCAAGCAGTTTGTTAAATGGCAGACGCTGTGACGATTCCTTAACGAGCATCTGACCAAAAATTTGACAACTTAAATGAAGCTAATAGTAGAGGGCCAGAGGACTTGGAGAAACTTTAAAAAAAACAATATAGTTGAAGACTGGTTATGTACCTGGCTTATCAGTTCCTTCGCTGCTGAAGAAACTATGGGTTTTGAGGGAAATTTGAGATCAACTTTCCTGATTCTGCATTCACATAGCAAATTTCGTTATCAGATAATATTATGCCAAATCATTTTTTTTTTCTTGCTCATATTACCATTAATTTAATATCAATTACTCAAATCTTTTTAATTCCGATTTGGAACCAAACAAAATGTGGATTTTATTTCTTCATACTGATTTCCACAACTGTACTTCAGTTTTAGAAGAAAACAAATTGGGATAATTACATATAAAGCATCCGAAAACCACGTGATTTTTTGAACTAACGAACCGATGCATTTACGTGAGCTACAATCAAACCATTTAGAATTTGATAAAAATGAAAAATATGGGTGAGAATTTAAAAATTTGATGAAAAAGGATGCTTGATTTATAAATAACATTGTTTTGGGTGCACTGTATGTGATGATTGTACCAAACAAGTTTAGAATGATAGATTTGATGAAGTAACTAAATTATGTTTATTGTTGTAAATTTGTTGGTTACTGAAACTGAAGTACATATCAATAGGTGAACTTCNAACCGATGCATTTACGTGAGCCACAATCAAACCATTTAGAGTTTGATAAAAATGAAAAATATGGGTGAGAATTTGAAAATTTGATGAAAAAGGATGCTTGATTTATAAATAACATTGTTTTGGGTGCACTGTATGTGATGATTGTACCAAACAAGTTTAGAATGATAGATTTGATGAAGTAACTAAATTATGTTTATTGTTGTAAATTTGTTGGTTACTGAAACTGAAGTACATATGAATAGGTGAACTTTAATGGGTATAATAAGCTAACCTTCTATATGTTTCTGAGTGCTCCTTGGCCTCAAATGGCGGCACACCATAGAGGAACTCATAGCATAGAACACCCAGACTCCAAATATCTACACTAGCATCATGATCTACACTTTCCACTGCAAATAACAAAATTTAGTTGGTTAATCCGGAAATCCGAATAATTTGTTTTCTCATTATAAATCTAAGCCAAAGTGAGATTGAATGCAAAAGAAATTGCTATTACCCATTTCAGGGGGGAGGTAATCTAAAGTGCCACACATTGTCTTCCTGCGGTCAAATGTGTGAACTGACCACCCAAAATCTGCAATTTTTATTTCACCCTATCCAGAAGTAATCCATTATTATAAACATGGTTTGCAATAAATCTGAGCAAACAGCTTTAGGACAAACCAAACCACCTGCGCTCCAAGCAGCAGATTTTCGGGTTTGATATCTCTGTGAATGACATGCTTTCCATGCAAGTAGATAAGCGCTCTGGCTAATGATGACATATACTGGATAATCATTATTAGTATAAAACTTTAGCAAAAAGTTCATCTCCAGAAATTATAATTTCAGTAGAGTACGACTTACTGTTGCTGCTCTCCTCTCACTGAAATATTTGCGCCGCTGCAATTCTTTGTAAAGTTCTCCCTTTGGTGCATGTTCAAGTATTAAATAAACTCTTGTCTGTAGTAAAATGGAATGATTGTGATGAACTCAAGTTAAAATTTCAATTTTTTTCAGAAGTTAAATAAAGTCAGAGATTAGACCTGATCATAAAAATAACCATATAACCGCAATATATTTGGGTGTCTGAGGTGACTCTGAATTTCTACCTCCCTGCGAATCTGATGTTCAACCTGGGACTTCTTTAGCTGACTCTTGGATAGAACTTTCATTGCCACTATATGATTACTCTGTAATGAAGATCTGTAAGTTAGTAGTATTAAAATAATAGTTATCCAACAAAGAAAGGTATTATTTAGTGGTTTATTGTGGTCTCCATGCAATAAAAAAATCTAAGAACAGTAGATATTTCTCTACTTTTGCTTTAGTTATTAACAAATTTACCTTCTTTTCTCTGGCCAAATACACATGGCCAAACTTTCCTCTCCCTAATGGCCTCCCGATTTCAAAATCATTCAAAGTCCATCTTTTCTCCATGTCAAAGCTTTTGAAAGAGACTGCAAAAATATGTATAAAGAAAGCATGATCATATTGGACGAAAAAAAAATGCGGGCTAAGAATGCCAGAAGTACCTTTCAAGAGATAATAACATTTTCTCCTCATTTTTTTCCTTTATTAATCTTTTCTTTTTGTTCAATAAATGCTACATAAAGCAAGAAAATATGAAAGAAATATGTTTATAAGAATTAACGGTATACTAGTCATGTAAGAATCCAAAAACTTTTCAAAGGGTATTGTTTTGCAAGTTTAACTTTTTGTTTGCGTTCATTGATATTGTAATTAACATGTGATATTAAATTTAGTTTACGAAAACCTTCATTAGCATTTCAAGCAACCCTATTTGTTCCCATGCCTTTAACATTTATATTTTTTTTCACTATCATACTCGCAAAACCCATATAATACAATCTAACAAATAACTTTTTGTTTGCATTCATTGATATTGTAATTCATAAGATATTAAATTTAGTCTATGAAAAACATTATTTGCATCTCAGCAACCTTATTTGTTTCCATGCCTTCAAAATGTATATTTTTTTTAACTATTATACCCACACAAAGCCTATACATTTGAAGATTTTAGTTTTGCCTATGCATGACCGAACCTCCCTCTCCATAATAGCTTCACACTATAAAAATAATTCAAAGTCCATTTCATCATGGAAGAAACATTTGAAGAAGTGTTAGATTCATAATTAATAACACATGATCATACCTGAAATTGAGAAAAAAATAGAAAAATCTAAGAATAAGAAAAGTCTCATTTAAGAGATACTATTATTCCTATCAAATGATTCAACTCTTAGGGGGTGTTTAGTATCTTTTAATATGATTTATCAATAAATTTACTAAATTTGGTCAAAATTTATAATGCAAGAGTTCCGTGGATCTATGAATTTTCGGATTTAGGGTGTTAAATTTCGCCTTTGAATTGAGTTAAATCTGGTTTTAAAATAGGATGAATTTAACAGATTTACAATTTATGGAGTTTCTAAGTCCTATTAAAGATAAACCCTACATGCAGCAAAACCCTACTTGCAGCAACCCTACTTGCAGCAAAACAACCCCTTAAGGATCCTAAAAATTATTAGGAGTGAAGCTTATAAGCAAGTTCTAAAATGAAGTGGCTGATTTAACAATGGGTAAACTATGTTTAATATCTAACTGATCTAAGCATTCAAAAAAATTCATGTAAAATTTGATTTGAATTATGAATTGCAAATTTATATTCTTCAAATAAGCAGGGAATTGCAAATACTAATTGTACGTTTTGCAATTCTAAAACAGTGTTAAATTTTGTTACAATAATTTTCGTTTTCCCATTATCTACTTTTTAGATTCTAGCTATCATTAGGGTTATCTATATCATTTTAGATTTTAGCTATCATTAGAGCTACTATGGGTACCAAATCAATATAAGATGAAATTTTCAAATAAAGAAAGAAAAAAATCAATAAAATTTAGAGAGACAATACTTGTTGTTTGCAAATTTAGGTTAATAGCTTCTGTAAACTCATATCCTTCTTGTCAATGTGAATCATTCTTTTTATTTGCAAGGTGATATTTAGGACTATTTTCTACATAATGCATGAGACTAAAGCTTATGAAAGCTAATTAAGAGAGCACATAATTAAATAAATATATTAAAATTCTAAAATCATTAATTTATTTCAATGGTTTCAAACTGTGTATATGCTACTCTTAGCTAATAAAATGTTTGGATCATTTTGACATTTGGTTGATAAATCATAAATACAAATAGTCTAGTTCATTTGATTAATATTATGAAAATATTTCAAATATAGTCCCTGTCTTCAATAGATTATTAGTTTGATGCTGCTTAGAACGATAGCTACCAACTTAGATTTGCAATAATAGTAGGTTAAATACAATAGCTTATGTTAAGGAAAGAGAATCCACGCCCATCTTGAGCAAGTATGATCATAATAATAAAATAATTTAAAAGAAATTGAGAGCAACCAAGAAAAAATAAAAAAAAAATTATATGGTTCAACTTAAGAAAACCTATGTCCACTTCCACACAAAGATCAAATAATCTATTAAGCTACTGTGTAAATTTTGATGTTACTCTAGGTATCGTTCCCTCTCTACAAAGGAGTCCAATCGAAACTAAAAAGAATTAGCAACTTGCAGAAAAACAAGAGTATCAGCACCAAATAAAACATCAATGCATATCAACATAAGCTTTACAAGAGTACAGTAGCAAGACAGAAGCAGAGCATTTCAGAGGAACAGAGCTAGCAGCCATCAGTTACCTCAATCCAATGTAACCGAGAGAATCATCGAATCCAAAGGAACAGAACAACAACATCAGAGAACCAAAATTGACAATCAAAATTCACCACTACGTCCCATTTCTCGCAAATAATACTGTTCGAAATAGCTTGTAAGAAGCAAATCGGAGAAAGACTACATGCAAGATTGCTGCAAGCAGATACAGCGCAAATCATAACGGAAAAAAGCAGCAAAATAAAGAGATCATATCAATAACAACTTGAAGGAAAAGAGAATCCCCCGATTCTTAGAATCACCACAGTTATCTCATTTCCCAAAACAAGAAGTAATTCGTAGATAAGTATACCTCAAGTAATTGTCGGCCGGAGAGAAAGACGACGAGGGTATAGGAGGGGGCCGCCTAGAAGAACTAGGGCATCGAAAGGAACGAGCCGAAGAGGGCGAAACAGGGAATAGTGATCCGAGCGAGGATCGCCAAAATGCTTTTGCTCTCTGCACCCCAGCTCCCCGCAGGAGATGACGACTTATATACGGGAAACTCAGCTAGGGAAACACTGCCACTTGGTAAAAGATAAGTGGATTCTCTTGAATTTGGTGTTATAAGAAACGTAGGTGATGCGGGAATTTTGCAAATTTGCCCGTTAAATTTGAAATTGAAAGAGTCGCTATTCTTGGTCCATTTGATGGGCCCGTTAAATTCGACCGTTGGAGTCGCCGTGGGCTGTGTGTTGGAGCTCAGGTTTGTACTTCGAAGGTTTAGAAATAATAAATGGTGAGAAAATGTGGCAAAGGTGATGTGGGATGCTGTCTATCATCTTTCTTCATTTTTTTTTTTAATGAATTTAATTTTTTACTATTTTATTTTACCCGTAATTAAAAAGAAAGGATATGTTGAATTGATATTAAGAGAATTAATGCACTAAGATTAATAAATTTTCTCTTTTGATTTATTATATCAACATGTTAAATTATTTTAGTTGAACAATTTTCTTTTATTTTGTTTTATTTAGGAGAATGATATCATTATTTTGAACTTATAAGTATGTGCAGTTCTTGACTTTATCAATTATTTATATTTAAATAGTTCAGCTTCAATTCATTTTTGGCCAATTATAAAATCATAACCAAATAGAAGACGTGTGATATGTCTATAAGATGAATATCACACTATATTTACCCTTATCAATATGCTATTTAAGAGGAATTATAAATTTACTAGTGATTGAGAGGGATATATGACCTACCAAACACACGTAAGAAGGTTTTGTGTGAGGCTAAGCGTTAAGATTAGCTCTTACTAATGCAAGGGTGAATATAATTTTTGTGGGAATCTCTAAATCAATTATAAGTGTGCACCTTTCTTAACCATAAATCACTATCATAAGAAAAAAATTCTTCTTTCTTTAACCCTCTACTTCAACCTAAAACGTTTATGAACACCATTGTAATGGATACAAAGGTGTTGCCTTAAGTTTGTACCCAATCTTACTTGTATCTATTATAAATAAACTACATTGACTATGATATTTAAGTATGTTTAATATTTTGTTTAATAGTAGTTTATTTGAAATATTTAACTTCAGTCAACCTAATTAACTTTAATTAAGAACCATTGACTGATTATATCTAAATTGATGTTAATCTCATTTATGGATATGTTATTACCTATAAGTGATGACTCATATTTTTCTAGACTTAAGTTAGTATTGACTTGAAGTTCCTTACTGATCAAAAAGGCATCCTTAATTACTATAATCTAATCATAAAATCTACTATTAAATTATCATATCTTACTCAATTAACTCAACGTACTTATAAATATTTGGGTTATAACTTTCCAAAACTGATCTAAGGATGCCTAATAGTCATAATTTGTTTGCTTTTTTTTTTGTAACTTTTTTATGCTACAATTGATTCAAATAATCATTTCATGTATATTTCTATGTGGCATTCCTTAATATTCATGTAACTAGAAAGGGTGGATTTTATTATTCCTCTCATTGGTAGCACCTTCATACTCATTTTCTTGATTAAATTAAGTAAATCATATTATTAATGAATTTTTATACCAAAAATCTTTAGGTTCTGAGGTGATTAGTCATGTAACCTTACAAATAAAATTATCCTTTTGGTTAGACAACATGATTATACAAACTCAAGGCAACATTATTTAGTATCAATGTTTTTTGAGCCATTTGTAGAGAGTTGTTAATGCATCAAGGATGCCTTGTGATGTAGCACATCAGGAAAATAAAAAAAAAAAAGCCAAAAGATCAATTATAAATGCCCTAATAAAAGCTAAAACAAGTAATCAAGCAATAACGCATTCAAGGTCTATCAAAAGAGCTAAATAGAAAATAAAATAATTTAATTGTAGATTACATTATTAAAATTTGAAATTTAGCTTATATAAGCTTTTAAAATTTTACATTTGAAGGCTTGTATGGGCTAGCCATCATAATTGAAATAATCAATTTAGAAAGGCAGTTGACACCTTCTTCCATTAATGACCACCAACATCTTCCTCTTAACTTTTTCTCTCCTTTTTTTAAAAATTTTTGTTATTGTAATCCATATAAATAGAGCTCATGTCTAATAAATTTTACTTTTCGAATAAATTATTTTGAGTGAAGGATTCAATTTTCTTGGCTTCGTGCTTGGTGGCTCAACGTTATCTTTTTTTGTGAGATTAATTAGTTATCATTTTTTTTATTTTTTATTTTTATTTGATATTATCAGAAATACGACACTTAAAATTATTAACATCCTTTCAAAATTCTTACAACCCTAAATAATCATGAACTATTCAGTTTACCACTCAAAACTATTCAAAATTTTCTCTTAGAAGCGTTTAACCAAGCTAGACATTACTATAACTTAGTCTCGTTATCTACCTTATAACACCAATATAAACTTCTTTGAACTTAAAATCTACTCCAAAGCATAAATACATATGCTAAGGACAACAACCAAAATACTTTTAAGATATCTACCCAACTTTGAACCATTTGCTAAGGAGATCTTTAAAATCTGGCCAAACTAGCTATTCCAGATTAGTCTAGTTATTCTAATCATCATATCATACTAAAACTTTAAACATTGTTGGCATCAATTTTTTTATGTCACAAGTACCAGATCCCCTTGTGATGTTGTGGGAGTGTGTGGCGCTCATGCATGCCCTCCTGTAGCTTAAGGAGTTCGTCGAAACATTACTATACGCACTATGTTCTCAAGACTAAGATTTAACTCTTCATGTCCGTGCTTGACAGTGCCTACCACTGATTTGTGACCTTTCCCATTCTAGAACAAGTTCAACAATCATTATGGGGCCTATGCGATCCAATCCGGTCATTAACACTTAACGAACTCTTATAATGAAAAATGACACATAACAGTCTAGTGTGACCACACCCAAATCGGGTGTGGACACGCTTAACCCCTCCCCATAAGGGTTGAGGGGGTTGTCTTTGGCGTAACCACACCCAAAGGAGGCGTGACCACGCCACATGATAGAGGCCATAGCGTAATTATGCCATGGGATGGCGTTGTCATTCCAGACCTCCCTGCAGTTGCGCGAAGGCTGCGTTCGAAGGTGGCAAGACCATGCTGCAAGATAGTGAGCCTGATGTAATTACACCAAGGAGTCTAAATGACCATGCCAACCTTGCGGGCAGAGTGTTGTGACCACGTTCGAGCCCAACGTGACCACTCTGCCCCACCAAGGTTTCAAAATTTAGTTAGGCGGCCCTAGAAGCACGTCACCTAGAGCCAAAATTTTAGCGATCTCCTTAGGCTCGAGAAGATATGCATGGGGGGTGTTAAAACTGTGGGATTAGCCTCATTTAAAAGCTCTTAAGTACCCTCCATTAGCCTTTTTTTTGGAGAAATAAGAGGATAAATTGGGGATTTGGTTGGGTGAGCTTATTTTAATTTAGGAGAATCTTCATTTCCTCCCCATTACACTTCATTTCAATTTTAAGCTGAGGGAGAGCTTTCTTTGGGAGCATTTTTGAGTGTTTGAGGTGTTAGTGGGAGAACACCATCTTCTTCCTCAAAAAGCTTCATCTTATTGAAGTATAGAGCTTGGAGCAAGGAAGAAGGAGGAGTACTTTTCATCTTCCTCAAGGAGAAGCTCAAGAGATTTGGGTCATTTTCCAACTTCATCTTCTTCTTCACTTTTCTTTTTCTTCTCCGGTGACTTTTCCCTCTCCGACAAATTATCCGGGGAACACGACTAGGAGAGCTTCATCCTAGTTTGAGGAAAGGAGGATTTCAGCAAGCTTGCGATCTCTCCGGCAAGGAGAGTGTCATCCTATATGGGAGAAGGATTACTCCAACAAACTTTTCCTTGATCTCTCCGACGAAGAGAGCTCCCTCGTTGCTTTGGGGGAAGGATTTGCGTGGGCTTCTCTCCTATCATTAGGAGAGCTTCATCATACTAGGAGAAACACATCAACAACTTTCGTGTTGTTGAGATTCCCTAAAACCCTTTTGCTTTTTCTTTCTTAGCTAGCCCTAGGAATAAATCTTGCTAGGTGCTTGTGGGTTGGGTCTCCCACGCTAAACAAGTTGGATGGCCTACATTACTCGACATGGTCATACACCTATTAATTGATCCTTTACTTCTTAGAGGAAGCCCAAGGTTAGGAAACAAATGCATGGCCAACTCCTTTGTGAAGCTAAGTGACTTCCTGTTGCAAACCATAGATCAAAATCCTAGTGGGCCAGAATCCTAATTTCCTATAACTTTGGCGTTTCCAACCTTCCTTGGAGGGGATGGAATAGTTCATCTTGAAGAATGGGAAAAAAATTGTAACTAGCCTCCATTCTGTAAGATTGTGGAGGGTTTGTAGAACAAGAAAAGCTCTGTATGATGTGAGAGTTTTCACTGCATCCTCTAGTGCAAAGTAAAATTTTCATCGCCAAGATGGAAATTCACTTTGAAATCAAAGTTCTCAGTTCTAAAATAGAAATTCACTTTGAAATCTAAGTTGTATTGCCAAAATAGGGAGACAATGGAATTTATATTTTGATGTGAATTTCCATCTTGGAATTGTCCAATTAGATTTCAAAGTGAATTTACATTATGACTGTAGAACTTAGTTTTCACAAAGGAGGAAACAGTAAATACCCTTTACATCGTCTGAAATATATTCTTTTAAGAAAATATTTTTAGGTGTGCAATCAATCGCATAAAGGGTTGCAATGAGAATAATGTTTAGTTCTATGATTAACTTTATAGTTGGAAACAAATACAAAACAAATATACCCATGATAGGATTGAAGTAGCTACATTTGCAGACAATATTAGAAGGAGATGTCTAAAAGTCTAAATAAATCGTTAAAATTGACAGATTTTATTTTTTTCTTTACGCGAAATAATAATTATTGCTTGAAAATTGACTAATTTTTAATTTTGACTTGGATTTCCTTAGTTGACAACAGCTCAACTCGAAATCAAAATGTCAAGAGCCTACTGAGGTTGTTAGGGCAGTCAAAGATCAATAATCAACGAACATTTATCCATATTTTATCTATAATCTTGTTTGTCACTACAGTTACACCAACTCTTTCACAAGTACATTTCTTTCACATTTTCTCTACAAATGTAAAGCCAATAATCCACCAAAGTATTCTCATCTCAATAATTTCTCTTACTAGATTACTTTCACACCTCTTAACAATTTCTAAGAAGGAATTGTTTTATATGATATAAGAGTTTTCATTTCATCCTGCAATGAGAAAATTCTTATTGTCAAAATGAAAATTAAACTTCCTATTGGAAGAAGAAATAAAAAAATTATATCATATGAAATACTTCATTCTTGGAATCTATTTAATGGTATGTAAAAAATCTAGTTAAAAAAGAACTAAAAGAGATCTTATTTTGTTTATTTGATTCCATTATTGAAGTGTCAACATAATTATCAGTTATAATTTTGATTTGTTTTAATATTCCTTTTATTTTTGCTTTTTTAAAACAGATAATAATAATAATAATAATAAATTATGCTAATTTCTTCAAATTTAAATTCAATAAATTAATAAAATATATGCTGTAGGTAATTAAATTTGTTGTAAATAAATTATATGTTGTTCCATATAAGATTTTATCAAAGCTTAGCCAACTAAACTTCAAAATGAAAATTAATTTGATTTATTTAATTTTTAAATTTTGCATTCGAAATTAATTAATTTAGCATATTCATGAGCCAATCATATATAAGAAAAAAAGAGAGAGGTATAAAAATGGCCTGCAATATCGAAAAAAAATTACGTGCGATAAACGTACGCAGCGTTGCGTACGATATTGGGGTTATACCGAGGGTACAAAGGGGTTACATCCGCGGCATAACCCCTTGTAACCTCCCTGTAACCTACCTCCCTGTAACCTTCTGTAACCTACCTATAACATAAAATAAGTTTCGCGTTTCTGTTATTATATATGAAAAATTTATTAGTAGGTTACAAGTAAGTTACAGGGAGGTTACAATGGGTTATATCACGGATGTAACCCCTTTGTACCCTCGTTATAATCTCAATATTGTACGCAGTGCTGCGTAGATACAATTTTTTTTCGCTGCAATATGAAGCAAAAAACATATTTGGCTGCCCACTTTTTTTTTTCTTTTTATTAAAATAATACATGAAGTGATAATGGAGACTGATGATGGCTTCGATGATTGGCAGCATTCAATGATGCCCGTTTAAAAAATTTAAAACATATAATAAGCAAAGAATATATTTATTTATTTATTAATATCTTGACTTGGGTTAAAAAATAAAAAATATATATATATAAAACCAATAATTAGAAATTAAAGATATTTTTTAAAAATAAAAATTGATTCGAAATATTCCAGAAATTAATGAATGATGTGAAATATTACTAGGCAACCACGACCAGTAGTTTACAACTACGCTCAACATATGAGACTGAAAGTTTGCATCGACCATCATGATATCTTATAGGAGAACTTTGTATGCCAACCAAGTGCTGAAAAACATGCTCGATTGAGCGAAAGCCGCAGATACCGCCACAAGAGGTATTTTGATATGTTTATTTATTTATTTATTTATTTAACAACTCTCCTTCATAAATCTCATGTACAATCAAATGTTAGACATCTTTAAGCCGGTCTCATTGCCTGAGAAATGAGAAAATATTGTGTCTGGCGACCAACCACTCGGTGATAGCTTGGCATGGCCGAGCATCTTTTTCTTACTCCATGTGAATGCAAAAAAGGGGCAAATATAGTACACTTTATGTGTACTGTAAAACCCAAACCTTCTTACCCTACTAGAATTGAAACTCCGCCTTCACCCTCAACATGCGCCCGATTTTTACAATTTTCTTTTATTGTACCTGCTGCATATATCTCTTAATCAAATGGATGGTCCAATCCTTCTCTCGCAACATCTTCTCCTTTTAATCGTGATAATCACACGATCCTTTCTTGTCTGCTTCCTGATCGATCACCCGTGATGCTTCTTCCTTTTAATTCATATGTTTTGTTGCCTTCTTAATCAGAAGAGTCGTGTCACCTCCCTATTCGTCCCTCTCTACCACCGTCTCTTCGCAATTATATAAGGGAGTCGAATGCTAGGGCATCAAAACTTTCTCCCCTATAGCCACTGATCTTGGTTTCACTCGAAATCTTCATCTTCGTGATTGAACCCTCACCATACAACTCTGTTAGAGCTAGCCGAGAAGGCAACCAAGAGATTGTGGCGTACAGACCACCGAAACTCATATCATTCTCCTCCTCTCCCAACTTCGCAGCCTCGTCCTCCTTACAACTATAGCCGAGACTTAAAGTGACTCCTCATCCTCACTTTAGACTTCTTTTTATTTCAATAATTTTGTTATGAAATTTAAAATCAATTAGATTTATTAATTGCTTAGAAATCTCATTAGGTTAGAATAGCGTTAATTTCAAATCAATCCTCACACCTTCTTATGTTATAAATAATAAAAATCATAATAATAAACTTATTTAATAATGGATTTGAATCTATGATGAGATGAGTATGAATAATTAAACTATATCTAGCTTAATAATTAATTAATATTTAATATGTTTACTAGCATAATTGTATTTGAATTGAATATCTAATATTGCGTAGGATTTGCAAATCAATTATTTAGGTTTATTCTGAGGTGACAAACTTCTCATTAANCTAGGTTTATTCTGAGGTGAAAAACTTCTCATTAATCTTGAGTAGATATATCATCCCTACTTAAAGGTGTTAACATTGCTATTTGTAGTAGATTTCTAGCTAGTTGTAAGTTTGTCACTCTTACCAATTAAATTTTGTTAATAAAATTAAAATAAATTTTATTTATTGTTCATAATTAATTTGAATAAGTAATTAGTATTGCCTAATTGTTTCATAAACTTATGTTATATTACTTATGTCTTAAATTTTCAAAATTATTATTTTTTTATACTTTGATGTGTTAAATCTCATGAGTTAGCTCCCGATGATATTTGATAGTTCAAACTTGGCTGCAAAAGCTTGAGTTTATTGGTCATCTAACTCTATTTGGTTGTCGACTATCGACCCCTAGATGAGGAGTGTTTATCGTCATCATAAGACTAGGTTATCGGACAGAGGGTGAAACAACATAATCCGACAGATAGCTCGCCCTTCGACAAAAGTTCCTTCAGGGTGTTCGTGAAGTTTATCATGGTAAAACTTTCAGCCTTCTGATGAAGAGCCTTAGAGACTCTTATGAGGTGGCTGACAATGTTGAGATGAGAGTTGGGTTGAGGACTTCTCTCAGCTTGATGTATCTTGATCATTGGCTCAAACGACTTCCATCCGGAGGACTTCGGGACCCAATCCAAGGATATACTTGGTCAATCATGTCTTTTGATCTTTCAATAATGAGACTTTTGGTCTTCCATTTATTGGACATCTCAGGTTGTAGTTTCAAGATTCTTACTTTGTTGGATTTTCTTGAGATAATGCTGAAACATTTTTTATGTAGATATTTTAGTTCTCCAATTCTTTTTTTTTCTAGAAAGTGACAATTAAGATAACAAATATAAAATTAATTGCAAAAAGTAAATTCATTTATTTCGTAATTAGCACTTTAATAATTGAACTCTACATTTTTGTGCCCATAGCTTCTACAAATAAAGCGTGATTGACACTTTTGTTATTCGCATTTGCTTTCAAATCTGTGTCTCTCTGTTGGTCAGTTTCAAGAATGCTCTGATAGTGATCTGTAAGAAGTCCACGAAAGATGTCCCTATGAGAAGATAATGATGAAGACCTTCAAGTTATCTGCATCAAAGAGCCACCCAGGGAAGAAGCTCAAGAGAAAGAAAGGTCAGAAGGAGGGAGCTGACTGGAAGGAGAGAGAGTCCGGGAGAACAAAGAGGTCGGAAGGAGCGAGCTGACTGCAGGAACAAATATGAGTTAAGCAACTCGCTCATAAGAAGAAATGGGTGTAAGGCCCGTAGAGCTTGTGTCATCTGACTCGCTTACACTTCTTCAACAAAAAGAAGAAGGAAGTAAGTTAGGCAACCCGACTGCTAGTGCATCGACCCGATCCCTTATGTTATGGTTTGCGATCAGCCGACTTAACAACCTGCCAAGGGAGTCGCCGGAGAATTGGCGCTAAAGGATTGGGGGGTTACAGTTCTATTTTCAGCCAGCAAGAGCAAGACTGTGGATGTCCTTCCATTGTATGGTGAGAGCTTTTGTTGTTTCGGCGGCTGAGAGGATCAACTCCTTGGTATGAGGAGACTTGATCTTAGTTTCCTTCACTTTATTAAATTTTTGTTTGTTGGTGCAAATGAGGTGGTTCAGATCATTGATTCGCCGCTAACAGACATCAGACGGGACCCCATTGACAAAGTGGTCGAGGAAACTCCGACTCCAATGCAGAGCAAAGGGAAGGAGATTGACCTCCAAGCTAGTCCCCAAGAAAACTGTGAAAGGACAGCTGACGGATGGTGGAGGTTACCGGTATCGTTAGCCTGCCACCTGACGAAAATAAAGGACTCCTATAATTACGCTACCGAGTTGTAACGAGAGGTGGAAATAAAGGAGCTATTGAAGGAACTAACGACCCTAAAGCTAGGATACTTTGCAGAGTTGGCGGACGTTCGAGCGACCTGCTCAGTTCTCCAAGTCAAGACTCTAGCATATAATGTAGATATTTTTTAGGTTTAAGGATAGTGTAGATCGGTCTCGGAGATTGAGTGGCCCTTGCTCCACACTTCTGACCACCCAGAGGTAGCAAGTCTGAGGCTGCTCTAGATTTTCAGAATGGTGATGATCTCCCCATCGCCAAGAAACTTCACTGTCATGTGGTGCGTTGAGACCACGACCTTGTAGTCATTTGAGCAGGGATGGTCAAAGATGGCGATGTAAGTTGGCGGCTAAACCACCATCAGGAAGTCCTTTATGTAGGTGAACGGCTTCTGACCTTCCCCCAGGTGACTGCCAAGGAAATTATTCCCAATGCTTCCTTCCACTCACCTGAGAACTTGTATGGTGGTCCAACCGGTCCAATTAGTCGGTTGTTCTAGAGTTGGATCTTGTCAAACATTGACTTGAACAAATGTTCACAGAGCTACAAGTGTCAAATAAGATGTTACCAATTTGGTAGTTGTTAATCATCAGCGTAACAACCATAGCATCATTGTAAGGATTCCTCTTAGGGGGCAGATCTGTAATGGTGAATGTGATTGATGGATTAGTGCCACATTTTAGAGAGAAAGTGGTTGTAAATAGTTTTCCCGATCGAAGCCTCTTCTGGCTGGCTTGTTTGGATGACTCTCCACCTCTGAAAGTAGTTGGTACTATCCTAACGATGTGGATGCCATTTGCTCGAACTCGCTCATTCGAGATTTCTTCTACTGAAGCCTTCTCCTACCTCTGAGTTGCTGCTCCTGGTGCTACAAATTCTTTAAGTCTTTCAACTCTTATCAACTCCTCGACCATGCTCGACGGTGTTTGCATTCCTTCATGTCATGGTCACGATCCATGTCTTAAGTATAATACTTATTGGTGTCTCGGAGGAAAGCTCTGGCTCTCATCGATGGTACCTTTTTGAAGTACTCCTTTTGAATAGCATCAACTAGCTCCTCCATTGAGACTCTCAGCGGAGTAACCTTCAGGGTCTCATGATCATTCAACAATCGCTCATGGTAATGAGTTGGGCGTTTGTCAGGAACCGAGTATGGCCTCCTTGACTATGGTTTCTATAGGCTCCCCTATGGTCTCGGGGCGGAATGTTGTCTTCATATCAAGGTTGAGCGGAAGGTCGTGAACCATATCTTGGTCTCCATTTGTCAACTCTTGGGGCCTCTTCCACAAACGATGGTTGGCTGACTGAGTTCTGGCGGAAGCAGGGCTGAAGTCATAATCCTGGACTGAAATATGATCGTTAGCCAACTCCAACAATTCAGCTAAGATTTTTAGATGTCGGAGGCCTAAAGCATAGCACAAAGGTCCTTCCTTTATCCCTTGAGCAAAGGCAGTGTGTAGTATTGTGTGTTCTAGATCTTGCACTTCCAGCATCTCCTTCTAGAAATTAGTGCAAACAAGAGGAGACCCTTTTTTTGCCCATGTCTGACCTGCAGCAAAGCCTACAAACTTTTTTGCGACTTTTGGGCACCGGCAAACTATGCCACAAATATTCTTTTGAAGTCAACGGAGGAGGTCCCACCGTTAACCCATTGAACTACCTGAGGGTTGACTCCCTCAGCATAGTGAAGAACAGTCGGTACTTCAATGCGTCGATAATGCTCGACGAACAGATGACTGATTCGAACGATGTTAAATGGACGGTTGGATCAATCTGATCCTTAAAGGACTCGAACAAAGAGAATTTAAAAATGTCTGAGGGCTCGGCATCAAAAATCTGTCAAGAGAACACATTATCTAGATGATGGGGTGCCTCAAGAGAACACATTCTTTGGATGATGGGGTGCCTCAGTACACCTGAATTGTTGTATATCAATCAGAGTAGATCCAACATTGTCTTGTTATTAGGAATCTCCTATTCTTTATGGGGCTTGAGTTACCCTTCAATCGGTGTGCGCTGGTGCTTCTTCTCGATGATTTGCTCCCTACCTCAAGCTATTGCTTCTCGAATGGCCTCCATTATATGATCTTTCATCTCTTGTTTATGTTGTTATAAGAACTCCCTTGTGCACTCCATGATTGGGGTGTCTCTGTGAAGGGTTTCTTCACTTTGTTGTGCTCCTCTTCTTATTGTTGGCATGCTCCACATTTACTGCACTTTTCAGGATATTAAATTTGAATCTATTTGGGAGTCACACCAAAGGAATAAAGCCTAAAACAAAATAGAGAGAGAGAGAGAGTGCACAAAAATGAATGGTAGAATTTGGGGATTGCGTAACCCTTTATTCATAAAATGATCCTCTATTTATAGACAAAGAGATTACAATATATATAATTACATGCTTACCCTCGCTTCAATAGAGGCGTTACGGGATATTTCATGTATGACATAAATGAGCATATGGCGCAGCTACCCAATTATTTGGTCAACTGGGATCAGTGTGTCTTAGTTCGGCAAGGCTCGTTCGTTCGACTATACTGAGTTGGGGTTGTCAATCAACTCTTGATGATCTTCAATCGTCCGAATTTGGCTCGGTCAACATGAGTTTACTAGCCGACTGCTTCAATCTGGCTATCAACTATCGACCCCTAAATGAGTAGTTTCTCTCGCAAGGATGACGCTAGGCTGTCAAGCAGATGATGAATTACAGTAATTTGATAAGTAGCTGACCCCTTAACAAAAGGTGTTTCGGGGTGTTAGTGGAGTATATCATGGTAAAAACTCCAACCTCCTGATAAAGAGTCTTAGAGGTTCTTATGAGGCAATTAGCGATGCTGAGACTAGAGTTGAGCTAAGGCTTTCTATCGGCTTGATGGATCTTGGTCATTGGCTCAAACAACTTTCGTCCAGTTAGCTTTATGTCTTGATCTAAGGGATCTGCACTTTATTAATCCGGTCCTTTGATCTTCTCGTGATAGGACTTTTGGTATTCCTTCTGTGGGTCATCCTGGTTGTATTTTCATGTCTTAATCCTTTGAATTTGCTCTAGATTCATGATGACACATTTTTTAAGCACAACATTAATTATTATATTTTCTTTTCTAAATCTGAATAATTTCTTCTCAATTAATATTTCAATTTATTTCATTTATTTCATTATTTTTTAAGTTGTATCAGTTGTATGACTCTTATTTATAAAATAAAATGAATTTTATTTTATCTTGCTTATTTTATTTTTGTTTATACACAATCTTTTCTTTTAAGAATACAAAACAGGTTATCATCCTGTCATCATAACCTGCATTGTCGGAGTACGTCGCCTTTCAGACCTACAGTGTGTCATATACTATGAATGTACTCTTTATTTGGTTCTACAAACAACCCTATGTAATAATTTTTCCTGCGAATGGGGATTCAAATTGTCTTGGAGCGATGAGGTTATAGCTGCCTCTAAAACTCATCTTTGTAAATAAAATCTTTTAGAAAATTGTTAACGGGTCATATACATACCTCTCTTTTTAAGAAAGTGAACAATACAGTTTCTTCAAAAAACTGCCATACATCTACCACACTTTCTTATAAAAACGTTGTTTCTCATTATAATAATTTTCTTAAAAAAAATTACAGTTAAAAAGGATTATGATTGCTTGTCTGAAAAAGAGACATGAAAAATCTCCCCCAAAAAGACCCTCAATTCTCGTCGCAATAATACCACTTGTTAAAGGTGGAACACCGGCTTGGAATGAAAGTCAATTAGAGGTTCTAAAAACAAAATCAATATTTCAAACTAAACCAATTTTAAAACAGGAGAAACAATAACTCTACAGCAATACAAATATAGTAGCTTTTTCTCCTTTTGACAAACAAAACAGGAATGTGAATCGAGAATCAGCTCCTGGATTCCTAATCTACTAGTTGCACCAATGTCATTAATGTGCTCGAGGGCCTCACCTCCAAACCAAAAAATCAAGTATCAAGAAATACCAGGAGGATCAGCATTTTGAATGATCCATGGATGCTCCAGTAGCTTGTGGAGTGGTAGACGCTGTGAGGATTCTTTCACAAGCATCTGAAGCAAGATGGACAACAAAATAAAATAAGAAGTAAAGAGAGATTACATAGTTAAGAAGTTGACTATCTACCTTGCTTATCAAGTCCTTCGCAGCTGGAGACACTATGGGATTTGAGGGAAACTTCAGATCAACTTCGACAATTCTGTATATGTATTAGAGCACATAAGAATGAAAAAAATAGCCGTTAGGATTTCAAACTTTCAAATGAGATCAAGAGAAGAAGAGCTGCTAATTGTAAGCTGAACAGAATAGCAAAACCAAAAGGCTACAAAAGAATGAGATTGATTAATTAATATTTTATTGGTAGGATAAATTGCTCCATCCAGTTGGCGTCTGAAACTTCAACTACAACTGAAACGAATATGAAGATCTGCCCCAGAAGTAAAGCTAGTTAAAATGACTCTATCTTTTGAGCATGGTAATGGATGTCCTTATGCTTCTAGAGGTGCAAAAGTTAAATCATGCTAACCTTCTGTATGTATCAGAGTGTTCCTTGGCCTCAAACGGCGGTACACCATAAAGGAACTCATAGCATAGCACACCCAAGCTCCAAATGTCTACACCAGCATCATGCTCTACACTTTCAACTGCATAGAAAAAAAAACACAGTTTTAACAAGTTAAGGATGCGGCAGAAAATATATGCAAAATCACCGAGGGGTTGTTTGTTTGTTTGTTAATATTTAGAATATGTTTATTCCAAATACAATGTAAAGTAAATACAATGCATTTGATATACTCATAATTGTTTAGTTGGTTATAAAATAAATTCAGGAGATAGTTTTGTTGAGATTTGTATCTTTGTTAGGGTTCTTTTGGTAAATAGAGAATGTAGAAAATGACTAGGGTTTTATTTTTAAGATAGTTGTAATGCTCTATAAGAGCCCAAGTCACTAATGAATAGAACTAGTTTTTTGAGCAATTTATTTCTCTTTGGTATCAGAGCAAAACCATAGCCGGCCCTCCCTTCACCAGACTGTCGCTCCTCACTCCACCAGAACGTCACTCCTCCAGTAGCAGGTAGTCGTTGCTCCCTCGCCGGACCACCGTTCCGCCACTCCGGTCTCCAGCAAGCCGCCACTCCGGTCTCCAGCAAGCCGCCACTCCCGTCTCCAACAGGCCATCAGCTCTGTCACCCCGTAGCTATCTTCTTTTCAGGCCACAACACCCTTCGTTCTCCCTTTCTCTCGGCCGCTGATCGCTCTCTTTCGACCGACCGCCGCATCAAGATCTTGTCCGCCAGGTGAATGTGCCCTTGTGGGGGGCAATACCTCAGGAGTCCCAAGAAATGAGTTGATATGAGGATCTTAGGGTCTGCTGGGGGCACTTATTTGGTGCGGCAGCGGTTCAAAAACGCTGAAATAGTGTTTGGTTCCTGTGTTTGATCGGCGACTTGAAAACGTTGGAATATGTTTTATTAAGAAAGCGAGATGCGAGATCGAACCCGCGTCCCGCTTCGAAGAGGTGTTTGCTCACCATTTACCTCTCATGCCCCTTCTCCCTCGTGCGACCGTGCTTGCCCTAGCCTGGTTCTCCCTAGCCCCTCTCCATCTCTTCTCCCTTGAAGCTTCCTCTCGTTCATTTGGTATCTCGCAAAGTTACTCCTATCTATAATTTTCATGGTTTTCCCTTTCGTTGCACTCGTTTGCCCTCTGCGGCTTCCGATCCCATGGTTTTCTTTGGAATGTTTGTGGTTTTATTTGGAATTTTTGTGGAGATACCAAACATTTGTTTGGTTGATCGAGATATTACTCTTATATCTATAATTTTTGTGATTTTTTTCTTTCAAAGCATCTGTTTGCACTATGTGACTCCCGAGTTGTGTTGTGTTACTGCGGACTATAGGCTTTCTTAGATCAGTCTCATAGCTATGGGAGACAGTTCTACGGTTGTCGCAGGGGCGTTTCAGTGATGTGTGGCTTCTTTCGTTGGGCCAACATTCTGACATATTCCACTACCGACAGTAATTCGGGAACAATGGTTTCCCAAGATAACAGTGCAACTGAGAACATACGTCGTCATGGTTTTAAAATCAGCATTTTAATAATTTTAATTATATATGTAATTGTTTTTCTCTTTATTTTATTAATTTTGATACTCACGTGTATATGAGGACTACATCTTATTTTTTTAAATATGTAATGATTTGTGATTTCTGTTTTATCAATTAATTTACCTGGACAATTTTGTTGCAAACAGCATTACTTAACAGGGGCAAAATAGTCATTTATCCAGAAACAGCTGTAAATAAGTTGTTTTGAATAAGCTCTCCTAAACAACCAGTCAGTTTATCAGAATAATCTACAGATTATCAGATTGTCATGATAATCTACAAATAAGCAGATTATAAATGATTTATAGTTGCCCCAAACAGACCCTTAATCTTGACGACGAGATAGATCAAAATCGGATCAAGAAGAGGAAGGAAGTATGTGTAATCTAGACTTAAAGTTGATCTGTGTGATTAAAACTTGGTTCCTTGTGATTGAGGATGTCAGGAGACAAAGATAGTGCAGTAGATAAAAGACTGAAGCTTCTGGGAAGACTGGTCATGAGGTTCTGAAGGTCTTGGTCGGGCTCATATAGGGAGCTAGCATCTCAACGTGAGTCACTACCTCAGCACGTACTCCGACAGACTTGATGCTAGTAGATCTCTCTGCTGTGGATCTGAAACTTGATGGACCAGCCAGGTATTTGAGTAGGTCGCATCGGATCAAGATTGCTTTAGAGAGATATTTGGCAGGGGGCGAGCCAAAATGATAGTGTTGAGGGGTGAGTGGATAACCACACAAGATTTTACACCTGGTTACTCAATTCGATAATTGCGTCATCAATAGATAGTATTCAAAAGGTGAGAGACAACTGAGCAAAGCTGAGGAGGGCCTATGATGGGGCTGAGAATTAGATGAGGCTGTTATAGATTCAGCGTGAAATAGAGGTTGTGGTATAAGGCGATCAATCGATTCAAGAGTACTCAATAGATCTCAAGTGGTTGTGGGCAGACCTTGATCACTTCTTACCGATGTTAAACTGTGGTGATCTGGGGTGCAAGAAGGGGAAGATGAAGACTATGCATAGATGAAAATTATGCAGTTTGGCCCATTTAAACCCGACCTTTGATCAGAGTAGATCAGTTCTCCTAGCCTAGGTGAAGATACCTTCACTAGATGAGGTTATTGTTGCGATGATACAGGAGGAGAGTTGCATGGGGCTACACTCTGAGCCGAGTGGACTTCTAGGTATGTGAATGCTATTGTCCAAGGGGAAACTTGCAAGTATTAAAACTAGAGTGAAGTATACCATCAGAGTAAGATATGTACTAAGCCACCTAAAGAGAGAGACTGGTGAATGTGGACAGTTTGGAGGTTGTGGTTGTGGTTGTAGAAGAGTTAGAAGAGGGGGCTACCGGGCAAATATGATGAGACCAGAGGACGAGAGAGAGATAGATGTGCTATTTACTAATGAGGATCATGAGTTTCTAGAGATGTTGAAGAAATAAAAGCAGCAAGTGATGGGGCTGAGAATGTTTCCAATTTGTCATCATCAAGGGGTAACATTGTTACTTATGCTCACTCCGAAAAAGGTACTTGTGATACACATGCTCTTGTCTTTATTTCCACCACAAGATTATCAGAATTGATAGCATACTCTGGTTCAACTCGATATGTGACAGACATTGCTAGAGATTTCTCCTACTATACTCACCTAACAGTTTCAGAGAGTATCCAGCCTGTTTATGCTACAACTCAGCCTGTAGTTGATAAAGGTACAGCGAGGTGTATTGATTCTATAAATTTGTTCAATATTTTGCATAACCCTTCCTTTTCAGTGAACATTTTATCCATTAGTGTCATTATTCTCCAATTAAAATATGTTGTTTCATTTGATATTCCTAAGGTGATTTTTTAAAAGAAAGGGACGGGTCGAAAAATTGAGATTATAACTTGGCATAGTGGACTTTGATACTTGGATAGAAAGAGATGAACTTAGCATTGACATCCATGGTAGAGAGCACTGAAGTAAAAGAATCTGGGAGAAGTGTGGAGGATGTGTTGCTGCTAATATAGGACACTCTTGTTTTAGTTTAATGAGACGTTTGTATCCATATTTATATGAAAAGATAAATAAACAAGATCTTGTTTGTGAGTTTGACAAGCTTATTAAAAGCTCTTATATCATCTTTGGAAATTTTTGATTTAATACATTTTGATGTTTAAGAATACTTTATGAATAGTTATCAATATTTTTGTGACTTTTATTGATTGTTTTTCTCGTGTCACATGGTTGTATCAGACAAAAAACATGGGTGAAGTGTTTGATTGCTTTAAAGATTTTCACAAGACAATCTAGACTAATATGGTGCAGTAGTGTAGGTATTGAGGTTTAATAACGGAACAGATTCTACCAACAAGGGGTTTGGGGAATGCTTGTCAGCCCAAAGGATATATCATTAAACCACATGTCTATACACGACGGCACAAAACTGAGCAGCAGAGAAAAAGAATAAACACCTTCTAGAGGCAGCCCGAAATATAATCCAGATGAATGTCCCAAAGCACTTGCGAAGCAAATAGTTTTGATAATTGTTCAATTGATCAATAAAATGCTCTCGAGAGTGTTAAATTGGAAGTCTACTTGTTAGATCTTGAAAAGAGATAATAGTGGGATACTACTATTGAAATTATTTGGTTGTGTAGGTTTTGTAAAGGATGACAAACCATCAATAGGGGACATGTATCCCAGAGCTGTAAAGTATATTTTTGTGGGTTATTATGCAGCCCAGAAAAGATATATTTGTTGAAGCTTGATAGAGAAGAGACTGTTTACAAAATAACCCACAAAAAAAAAACTGTACTACAATCTTCTCGAATCTCGATAGAGAAGAGACTGTTTACAAAATAACCCATAAACAAATTGGCTCACGAGCGAGCTCAAACTTGTAGACTTCAGCTCGAGCTCGAGCTCGAACTCGATAAAATTAATCAAGCTCAAGCTCTAGCCAAGGGTGGCTCGAGCTCGAGCTCGACTCGACTAGTTTACACACTTAGTGGAGATTACACCAACTCAATATGAAAAATGTGTTTCTTCATGGTGAGTTACTAAAGGAGTTGTACAAGGAGATACCACCAAGATTCGGTACAGGTCAGGCAGCAGGCAAGATGTACAGCCTTAGGAAGTCACTTTATGGCTTGAAGCAATTTCCTCGAATCTGGTTGACTAGTTTAAAAAAGCTATGGTAGGCATGGGATATCAACAGATCAAGGCCGACCAAACGATGATTTTTCCGTCAAAATGGTGTGACGGGTCCCACCAATATATTTGTGTTGTATGTTGATAACATGATTATCACTAGTGATGATGCGGCAGAGATTGCTCAACTAAAGGTAAAATTGGTCCAAAATTTTGAGGTGAAGAATCTTAGACCGCTCAGATACTTTCTTGAGATTGAGGTGGCCCGTGGGCCAAAAGGGGTAGTATTGTCTTAAAGAAAATATGTACTGGATCTCCTCACGAAAACATGCATGTTAGGATGCAAGTCTACAGCCTCTCCAATTGATCAAGAGGTCAAGCAGAGTGCAGAGAAGAAAACCAGTTGATCGTGAGAGGTAACACAGATTAGTGGATCCAATCTAATCTATCTGAGTCATACTCACCCTGATATCTCATTTATGGTGAGCGTAGTAAGCCACTACATGCATGATCCAAGGAAAAGTCATATGGACGCAATGTATTAAGTTTTGAGGTCCCTGAAGAGTGCTCCGGTGAAGGCATTAAGAGGATTTATGACTCTAAATGGGCAAGTTGTGAGGATGACAAGAGGTCCACACAAGATACTGCATATTTGTAGGGGGCGACTTGGACTCTTGGAAGACCATGAAACGGCCAATAATAGCAAGTTCAACAGCAAAGGCCTCTGCACAAGGCCATGGCCTTAGAAGCTGCAAGGTCAAGGTGGACCAAGGACCTCAAATAAATTATGGCGCGACAATAAGTCAACAATCAGCATTGTCAACAACCTAGTACAACACGATAGAACCAAACATGTGGATACTGATAGGTTCTTCATCAAGGAAAAGCTAAATAATGAACCACTGGAGCTTGGTCATGTAGCCACTAGAGGGCAAGTGGCTAACTGCCTCACTAAACGACTTAGCTCATTAGATTTGCTAAGATTATGTGACAAGATGGGCTTAGTGAATATATTTTGCCAATCTTGAGAGGGAGTGTTCAGATTTGTATACTTTTGAAAGTCCCATTGGTAAATAGGAAATATAGAAAATGCCTAGGATTTTATTTTTAAGATAGTTGTGATGCTCTATAAAAGCCCAAGTCGCTAATGAATAGAGTTAGTTTTTTTAGCAATTTATTACTATAACTTTTTTTTTTTGTATTTGATAAGAAATTTAAATATGAGTCCCAAAAATGCGAGGACAAGGATGATGAATATGCAATGGAGATGGTGTCATGAGGGGAGAGCCAAAAACCAGGGAGATGACATCACATCATATAACAAGCGCCAAAGAATGAAGCAAAAACCTAAGATCGTGAGGAGGTTATGCATGGAGAGCAAGAGGCGGAGGATCTTGGGCGGGATGCAAAGATGACTTAATGGTGAGAGCAACATGATAGTTGGATGGCTTCAACGAGATTACAAAGATAGCTTAAGTTTGTAGAGGGATGGAGGTCATATGAACGAGCAAGCAATGAATTTGGAATTCACTCGACTCCAGCATCTCCAAATTCATCAATGACTGGGAGTAAGAAAACATACCCCAGTCAAAAAAATTAGAAACTTCTACATCTCAATTGGAACATACTCATAATATTTGTAAGCAAACAATCCTTAAGAAAGTTAAGAGGATTAAATGAAAAGAAAATTGAAAATTTTGTTGGTTTATTATGAATCTGCTGGGGCTTTTATTTCATTTTTTTTTTTTTTCATTTCATTTCACTCAAATTCCCTACATACAAACACAGCTTAAGCAAGGGCAAATCAACGGAATTTCGCATTACCCATTTCAGGTGGCAAGTAATCTAAAGTGCCACACATCGTCTTCCTGCGATTAAATGTGTGAACTGACCACCCAAAATCCGCAATCTTTACTTCACCCTATTCAAAAGAGAACCAACATCATAAGCATGATGCAGCTGCAAAAAGGTTGGACATGAAATTTAAGATCAAAGAAAGAGCACCTGCGCTCCTAGCAGTAGATTCTCAGGCTTGATATCTCGGTGAATGACATGTTTTCCATGTAAGTAGATAAGAGCTCGAGCCAATGATGCAATATACTGAATCAACATAACTAAAAAAATTTTAGCAGAATTTCAATTTCCAAAATACAATGGTCGGAGGTGGGGGAAAAGTCACAAAATTCACAGTGAGTCTCTACCATTGCTGCTCGCTTCTCACCGAAATATTTGCACTTCTGTAGTTCTTTGTAAAGCTCTCCTTTTGCAGCATGTTCTAATATCAAATAAACTCTTGTCTGCAGTACATGAGGAGGATTAGAATAAAATTAAGATAGTTTGTCAGATTTTAAAATTGACTCGACTTCCTTTTTAGTTAGCAGTTAGTCCGAACCTGATCATAGAAATACCCATATAAACGTAGTATATTTGTATGTCTGAGATGACTTTGTATTTCTACTTCCCGCCGAAGCTGATGCTCAACCTGAGATTGCTTTAGCTGGCTCTTAAAAAGAACTTTTATTGCCACTACATGATTACTCTGCAGTGAAGAACCGCTAGTTAAGCAACTTGCAATAGTAGTTCAACAATGAAAATTCATCATAATCTCCATGCAATTAAAAAAGTCAAAAGTAGATTTCTTCTTTGCTGAACTTCTTCATAGGCGTACCTTCTTTTCTCTGGCCAAAAAGACATGACCAAATTTTCCTCTTCCGAGTGGCTTTCCAATTTCAAAATCACTCAGAGCCCATCTTTTCTCCATGGTTACTTGAAACTTTTCAAGGACAAAAACAAATATGCAACATAAGGAGTCTGGTCATTCTTAAACTAAGATTAAAAAAAGTTAAATTTTGATATTCATATTTAAGTGTTGCGCATAAAGCTCGGCTGAATGCATGATGGGTTGAATACAACAACAACAAATCTTTATCTCACTAAGTGGGGACGGCTACATGAATCCTTTTTCTCCATTGCGTCCTATTGAGTGTCATATTTTCATTTAATTTTAATAAATTAAAATTATTTTTTATACAATATGCCCAAGTATTTCTAGGTCTGCCTCTGTCTTTCTTAACAGAAGTCGAATCTAAAACATCTACTCTCCTAATTGGATCATCAGATGGTCGACGTTTAATGTGACTAAACCATCTAAGACGACTTTCTCTAATTTTGTCCGTCACAGGAGCTACACCAACCCTATCATGGTACGACTTTCTCTAATTTTGTCCGTCACAGGAGCTACCCCAACCCTATCACGAATATATTCATTTTGGCTTTCTCTAATTTTGTCTGTCACAGGAGCTACACCAACCCTATCACGGATATATTCATTTCGAACTATCTCTAATTTTTGTCTAACACGGGAGCTGCACCAACCCTAACACATATATATTCATTTCACATTTTGTCTCTAAGTGTAAAGACACTCATCCACCTAAGCAATCTCATCTCTGCAACACTTAACTTAGTTTTATGCTTCCCTTTTAAAGGCCAACATTCAGCGCCATACAACAACAACAAATCTTCATCTCACTAAGTGGGGACGGCTACATGAATCCTTTTTCTCCATTGTGTCCTATTGAGTGTCATATTTTTATTTAATTTTAATAAATTAAAATAATTTTTTATACAATATGCCCAAGTATTTCTAAGTTTTTCTCTGTCTTTCTTAACAGAAGTCGAATCTAAAACATCTACTCTCCTAATCGAATCATCAGATGGTCGACGTTTAATGTGACCAAACTACGACTTTCTCTAATTTTGTCCGTCACAGGAGCTACCCCAACCCTATCACGAATATATTCATTTTGGCTTTCTCTAATTTTGTCTGTCACAGGAGCTACACCAACCCTATCACGGATATATTCATTTCGAACTCTCTCTAATTTTGTCTGACACGGGAGCTGCACCAACCCGATCACAGATATATTCATTTCACATTTTGTCTCTAAGTGTAAAGACACTCATCCACCTAAGCAATCTCATCTCCGCAACACTTAACTTAGTTTTATGCTTCCCTTTTAAAGGCCAACATTCAGCGCCATAGAGCATTGCAGGTCTCACCACCATCTTATAAAATTCCTTTAAATCTAAGCGATATTTTTCTATCACACATAAGTCCGAAGCATTCCTTCATTTCAAACAACTTGAATTCTACTAATAACACCCCCATCTATATCACCATCACTTTGAACAATAGACCCGAGAAATCTAAAGCGTTCACACCTTTTAATAATTTGATCACCCACAGTTACAACCCTGTCACTAGAGCTATTATTACTAAAATTACATTCCATGTATTCAGTTTTAGTTCTACTCAAACAAAGGTCATTAGCTCCAATGTAGACCTCCATAATTCAAGTTTTTCATGAGCTTTCTCTCTATTCTTATCCGTGAGAAGGATATCAACAACAAAAAGCATACAAGGTACATCGTCCTATAAATGTCCAGTAAGAGCATTCATAACTAAAGCAAAAAGATATGAGCTTAAAGTAGATCCTTGATGTAATCCATCAGAAATAGAAAAATATTTGGTTAATCCTCATTCTGTTCGAACACAAGTAACAGTTTTCTTCTCTAGAAATCTCCAAAGGATATCTCATGGAACCTTATCGTAAGCTTTTTCTAAATCAATAAAAATGATATGTACATCCTCCTTATTCTCTTTGAACTTCTCCATCAAACCGCTCAATAAATGTATAGCTTCCATTAATAGACCTGCCCGACATAAATCCAAATTGATTATGAGAAATCTTTGTAATACGACTTAAACTATGTTCAATTACCCTCTCCCATAATTTTAAAGTATGACACATCAACTTAATTCCTCAATAATTTGCACACTCTTGTGCAACCCTTTTATTCTTAAAATGAGGACCAAAATACTCTTCCTCCACTCCTCAGACATCTTTTTAGTTTTTAAAATATTTAATAAGCGAAGTAACTTTCCAATCTATTATATATTTTCACACTTCAATTGGGATATTATCAGGTCCTACAGACTTTTCATCATTTGTTTTCTTTAAAGTCTCCTTAATTTCTTGTTTTACTAATGCGACAATAAAAATGAAATATTTTATTGTTATTAACAAAATTAAGATCACTAAGGTTGATCGTATTTTCAAAAACTTCATTAAAAAGTTCATTAAAATAACTCACCCACCTATGTTGAATATTTTTTTCTAAGAAAAGTATTTTTCTATTTTTATCTTTAATATACTTTACTTGAGTTAAATCTTTACTTTTGTTTTTCTCTTTGTTTGACTGGTTTATAAATATATTTTTCACCTTCTTTAGTATCTAATATACTATTAAGATCACTAAAGACAAAATTTTTAGAGTTACGGATTGTTCTCTTAAACTCCCAACAAGTCATTTTATATTTTTCTCGGTTTTCTAAGCTTTTGCATTTAAACCAATTTTTATAATATAACTTCTTATATTTTATCTTTTCATGCGCATTATTATTTCACCATCAACTATTTTTATTTATAATTTTTTTTTTTGATTCTCCAAGTACATCTTTTGCACTTATTTAATAGTTTATCCCACATAGAATTTGTTTCTTTATGAACATCCCAAATCTTAAAATCTTAAAGTTTACTCATAAAAATAATTTTATTTGTGACCTTTAGGTGCCTCCCATCTAATTCTACGATAATGAATCATAGTATTTTTTTATTTTACAACTCTTCATCTTAAAATCTAGAACTAATAATCGACATTGAGTACTTAAATCCTCACTTGAAATAACCATACAATATTTATATTCTCGACGGTCACTTCTTCTCATAAGAACATAATCAATTTGTGTTTTATTAGATCCATTTTTATAAATAATAACATGTTAATCTTTTTTCTTGAATAAAGTATTAGCAATACAAAATCATATGCCAAAACAAAATTACCTTCTTTATTAATCACTCCAAAATTGTAGGCACCATGAATATTTGTAAAATCTTCTACCACCCTACCGACATGTCCATTTAAATCTCCTCTAATAATTTCTTTTTTCAAGAGATATCATTTGTATTAAGTCTTCTAGGTCATTCCAAAATTTAACTTTACAACCTATATCTGAACCTACTTGAGGAGCATAAGCAATTATAATATTAAAAATCTTAGTATCAACAATAGTCTTAAGGGATATAATTTTATCTCCAATTTCATTAAA
The DNA here is from genome assembly GCA_002079205.1 of Phalaenopsis hybrid cultivar. NCBI lineage: Eukaryota > Viridiplantae > Streptophyta > Magnoliopsida > Asparagales > Orchidaceae > Phalaenopsis > Phalaenopsis hybrid cultivar. The sequence continues at coordinate 72,379 of JXCR01146360.1, forward strand.
TTTTACAATATTATCTTTCAAACTCTTATTTATAATTACGCCTACATCATTTCTAGTGCAACTCTTATCTGAATACTAAAGTTTAAAACCTACGTTATCAATCTCCTGGGTTTTTTCTCCAAACCGTTTAGTTTTTTTAATACATAAGATATTTATCTTTATATGAATCATAATATCAACTAATTCTATAAATTTATCTGTGAGAGTATTTATATTCCAAGATCATATCCTAATATTAGTTTCATAGACTAACTTCTTTACCCGCATCCGTCTCTAATGTAGGAACCCTTGCATTATGGGTTGAATATTGAATCTAAATGGAGTTAGAGAAAATCAGAAGGAAAAAGTTGGCATATGCTCTTGATATTATCTCTCAGTAGAAGAAAACACAAAATAAAGTTTTGATAAAAATGTTAATAACCAACAGCCCATTGTTCAGTCAAGGAAACTAGCTACAGATAGATATGCAACCTGCTATTCTAGAATTTGATTGTCTGAGGCTACCTGTATCATTAACAATAGAAGTTTGTCAACGCAATGTAAGAGAAAAAATGCAACATCAAAATATGAAAAAAATAAATGAAATAAGTAGTTAAAAAAGAAATGAATTGGCTACATGTGCCATCTTAGATGTCCAAGTTAGATTTAAATCAACTAAAGGTTAGCTAAGTCTGAAAGACGAACAATATTCTAAGAGAAAACATCAACAACAACAACAACAATAAAGCCTTAATCGTCGACTACATGAATCATTTTTCTCCATTGTGTCCCATTTAGTGACATATTTTCATAGTTCTAATAAATTAGTGTCATATTTTCTAACATAAGTTGAATCTAAAACATCTACTCTCCTAATCGGATCATCAGATGGTCGACGTTTCCTAATCGGATCATCAGATGGTCGACGTTTAATTTCTAACAGCAAACATAATAAGCAAAAATTGCAATGAACTTCTTAAAAAAAATTGAAGATTGTGTCTAAGAGAGCCTTAAAATAACGTTTAGAAGATTGTCGATGTTGATATTTAAGATCACGAGGAATACAAGGTACAAAAGATCATGCAAATTAGAACTTTGGTAATGGCTTGTGGATGTATTCAGGATTCTGTAAAGTCTAACATACTTATCCCACAAATTTGTGGGCTTTAGAAATCCTTCTTCTCCATTCATTTATATGGAGTTTAAATTTTGAAATTTTTTATTGAAGATGTCTAGCCAAGTTATATATGGTTTATCTTTTTGTTTCAGATGACATTTACGTTAATTATATACAACTCTTGTTCGTGCATAATCTATTATGCCTTGTATTCTCAAATCCTCTATAACATAATTATTTTACACACTATCTTTCTCCATTACACTTAATTTAGTTATTTCCTAATATTTTACTGCCCACCACATGCATTCAAATAGAATACGTGATATTATCACAAGTTTAAAAAAAATTCTTTTAGCTCACCATTAAATTATTTTATCGCACAAGCTACATCCTCTTTCATTTCCATTTTCTACATTATAAAATGGGCATAGAGCCAAGGTATTTAATGTATAAACAGTATCATTTAATCTTCCAACCAATTGATTCACTTAAATCATTTAGCTAGGTATTTTGTATGACAAATTTTAAACCCCTTATGAAAACAAGCTACATCCTCTTTCATTTCCATTTTCTATATTATAAAATGGGCATAGAGCCAAGGTATTTAATGTATAAACAGTATCATTTAATCTTCCAACCAATTGATTCACTTAAATCATTTAGCTAGGTATTTTGTATGACAAATTTTAAACCCCTTATGAAAACAAGCTACATCCTCTTTCATTTCCATTTTCTATATTATAAAATGGGCATAGAGCCAAGGTATTTAATGTATAAACAGTATCATTTAATCTTCCAACCAATTGATTCACTTAAATCATTTAGCTAGGTATTTTGTATGACAAATTTTAAACCCCTTATGAAAACAAGCTACATCCTCTTTCATTTCCATTTTCTATATTATAAAATGGGCATAGAGCCAAGGTATTTAATGTATAAACAGTATCATTTAATCTTCCAACCAATTGATTCACTTAAATCATTTAGCTAGGTATTTTGTATGACAAATTTTAAACCCCTTATGAAAACAAGCTACATCCTCTTTCATTTCCATTTTCTATATTATAAAATGGGCATAGAGCCAAGGTATTTAATGTATAAACAGTATCATTTAATCTTCCAACCAATTGATTCACTTAAATCATTTAGCTAGGTATTTTGTATGACAAATTTTAAACCCCTTATGAAAAATCTGCATTGCTCAAACTTTCAGTTATGCCGAAGTATTTCTTATCAGTTGTAAATAATGAAAAAATAGCATACACTAAAAAGAAAGTATTTCCAATTAGGAATATATCATGCAAAAATAGCATTGCCAAATTGCTTAACTGTAAATATCTTTCATAAGAATTTCTATCAATAAGACCCAAAAAGAGGATGCGTACGTATTGTCAACCTTTGGACAAAAAATATGTTAAGATTTTTAATTACATTGGAGAAATTTTGTATATTGCTATTTGTAAAGAAAATACACCAACTTATCTTATTTTGAATATTTGTCATAATCATCTCAATTTGCAAACAAAATATATAAAAACTTAACATCGATTCCAGATGCATACCTAAGATGAATGTAAACCATTTAGTTACAAAATAAATAAATAATAGTCAATTTTTCATCAGACATATATTTGAAAATTGAGCATACAGCGCAAACTTTCATTGCAATACCCATCAAATCAATTCATATTGTACTTGACGATATGTCACTTTGAGGTCAATTTTCTGTCGTATCCTGTAGTGAAACATTAATTGCCGAGGCATCAAAATCACATCCAATATCGATGTAAATTTTCTGAGTTTTGTTCCGACACTATTCCATAACTTTGAACACAGTTCAAGCATTTTCTTTCTTCTTAAAAAAGTGACAAAAACTTCCTCCAATCATTTGCCATCCATTTAGTATTAAGAATTTCATAAAAAAGATTTAATAATCCTACTACCAACTCTACATCTTTTGTAACTTCGATATTTTCAATAGCTTTCTAATCTTTTATGCATTTTCTTTAAAGCTTATTAACTCACCTTGTCTTTTATAGGTTGATTTGTATACTAAAATATATCCACCTGCAAGTTTTCATGCATAAGAAACCTTAAGTTCATGTTATTTTATTACACTTGGAGGAAAAGCTTGTATTTTAATAACCATAAACATCCAATATCTAACAAAAAATTGTATTTTAATAACCATAAACATCCAATATTTTAGTCAGGACAAATTAATACTTCTCCTACATATACATGTAAATTTCAAAAATTTTAAGAAATGCATGTGTTTTCAAGAAAATTAGGTAATCAATAATTGCATTGACCTTTCTTGATTACCAACACATCATCTTATTTTCCGTTACAGACATGAATAAAAATCACTAACATATAATTTATTATTAAATAAATTTCTCTTGATCAGCATCTCGTACAACTTGTTAAAAGTTTTCTTTCTCTAATTTTTTATGGAAAATTATTTTATGAAATGTTTTAGGAAATGTTATAGGAAAAAGCATCAAGATATCCTGATACAAAATATCAGCATGGGAAAACACTTCGTACAGCTAGGAAGATGGTATCACTTACAGGATGTATGAAAGAAATAGATGATAGCCAACTAGCTCTTTTTGCATAGCATAATTTATAAATCATATGATTTATACCCTGGGGCAAATTTAGCATGGGAACACTAGCAACACATGCGCCCATTGGTAAGGCTGGTCATAGTTGGGGGCAAAGGAAAATAAAAGGAAATGTCGGAAAAACATAAAATAAGGGTCCATCGTGCGCAGTTGTAGCTTTTATCTAACATAGTTGTAAAGCTGTTATGAGGAAAGAAATTTTTTTTAAAGTTATCATTGGTATTATAAATATTGCACAACAATTTTCTTACAACTAAAATATTTTAGTGGATCTAGTTCTCAAAAATAACTTCTAATTATATAAATTCTTTGGAAATATTAGCTGAAAGAATGCGTCTCAGTAGTCTAAAAAACAATGCATAGATAAAGTTGCTCCAAACATACCCTAAGAGGGTGTTTGGGTGCAAGTACGATTTAATGTTAGCAGTATTTAGTAAATCCGTTAAATCCATCCTACCCCTAGATTTAGTAAATCCGGATTTAAGTCGAATCAATGGTACAAGGTAGGAATCTAAATCCAAAATTTTGTAAATGCATGGAACTCCTGCATTTTAACATTTGACTGGATTTAGTAAATCCGATGATAAATCCTATTAAAAGGTGCTACCAAACACTCCCTAAGTGAGTATATGTTTAGATTCTTTACTGCTCAATGGAAAGATGAGAAAGAAAAATAGCAAGAGTTAAAAATAGGACGGGATCAGATGCCTGAGAAAGAGAGTTTTCAACTAGATTTCTTAAAAATATGGTTTTACAACTATAGTCTTAAACCTAATAATATTGAACATTAAATAATCTAGCAATTACCTCATAATTTAGTATTAATTTTTTTATATATGAACTAACACTAAACATATAAAATGAGTATGTAATTACTATTTTAAGCTAATTAACTTAATGTACATACTAATTATAATAATAATACAAATAATATTTGTTTGTATATGCTTAATTTAAGATTAAAAAAGCTTAAAATTCTAAGAAAACCCATTGAAGTTTAAATAAATTGAGCACATACATATTGTTTACGAATAAGTTCAAACAAGAACCAAATTCAAACAAGCAAAACACAAAGGCAAAAATAGTGTGGAGCCTTAGAAAGTCCATATTTGAAGGTGTGGTCAATTTTTCCTTGTTGCACCAACCATTAGTAAGACTATCCTTTTCTCTTCTCTCATCTCTCGCATTATTTCCCTTTGCAATAAATAAATCATTTCTTCCTATAAATATAACATTAGAGCTCTCAAATAGAAAGGTCATTGGTTGAGTTTTTAAACCATCAAATCTCATCAAATCCTATATTACCTTTTGGATAAAATATATGTAACTAATGCTTGATCCAATTATAACGAAATGATTAATCAATATTAATTTATATGATTGATTTTGTTAGAGCATAATTTAAAAATTGATCAAGGGGATAACTCCTAAATCTTCTTATAGTGCCTCCATTGAAAAAAAAAAATTAGATCTGCCCCATCATACAAAAAAGCATTTTTTATTTTAAGAGAATGTCTATGTATCCTGAGACATTGTATATCAATATATCCATACGGAGATTTTTTTTATCAACTTTTTAATCGAGTATTCAGAGTTTGTTTTCTTCTGATCAAATTTGAAGCACTTTACTTCTAAATTTAACCCTCAATTAACATGAAAGATGAGCGCTACTTATATTTATACATAGGCTTAAGTGCAACTAAGCTAAACAAACCTTCACTAGTGTATCTGAGCTTATTTTTCCAAGATTATCTTTTTCATTTGATGATTGATTCAAAGAACATGATCTGAAACAATAAATCAACCAAACTAATTTCTGATCTCATTTTATATTTCCTACCAATCAAATAGTTCTTAACTCCGCTTAAAGACTTAGCTTAACTTAAGAACAACCAAATAGGATAAACGTTTTAAAAATAATCAAGCAAAACTGCAGCTAATATTAAAATGATAAAAACCCTACCAAAACAAACTTTGTCTGATCAAATCCAGAGTACTTAGCAGATAATCTGTAGAAAATAATTCTTAGGCAGGGATTATGCTTGTACAATGAACAAGGCGTCTAAAACAACAAGACAAGAAGTTTACGAATGGCTCTTCCTGGCACCGGAAAACACAAGCATACATAAATTCCCCACTCAATTTGAAAGTTCAATTCAGTGCTTCTGATATCGACATTCTACAATTATTATTTCCCCACTTATTCCTCTCCCATGACCTCCTATTTTACAAATGCCCGTTGGTAAAATAAGTGCTGGCGGTCGAAGCTGGGGTTGAAGGTAGGCAGTTTGTGTCACCGCGGATGAGGACTAGGGATACCAAGCCAGCAATTGGTCGAGGGAAACCATTGCGAGAAGCGACATGAAGCAATAAAGTGAGATTTACCAAGAAAAGATCACTAACAGGCGATGAAAACTTAAGATCAAGAAAAAAAATAATAATATCAAGAGATCATTTCCACAGATCGAGCAAGTAAATATCAAGATTAGAAGCGAGCAAGTGGGAGAACAAATTTGTACTTCTTAACGAGAAGTAGAGTCAGTTTATCGGTGACATCTCCGGTGACGGGGGCGGCAATCGCCAATTGACAGTCCAGCAGCAGCGAATTTATGATTCAAAAATGAGGGGAAGAGCGCAAACAGGTTCGAAGTTTGCGTTTTAAGGGTTTAGCGAGATATTTTGTTATTTCTAATATCGTCTCTCTTGGGGGAGTTTGGTTGCTCCAAATTAATAGAATTTATCTCTTGAATTTATTAAGTTCAGACAAAGTTAATATATATATATATATATAGATTTATTNCGAGTTCGAAGTTTGCGTTTTAAGGGTTAGGCGAGATATTTTGTTCTTTCTAATATTGTCTCTTTTGGGGGAGTTTAGTTGCTCCAAATTAATAGAATTTATCTCTTGAATTTATTAAGTTCAGACGAAGTTAATATATATATATATATATAGATTTATTTATTTATTTATTTATTTATTTATTTATTTATTTATTTATTTATTTTTATTTTATGAATCTATAAAGTTTTAAATTTAAGATCTAAATTTTACTTTCAATTCATGTTATATTTGGATTTAATAAATCCATCAAGTTAATGGATTTGATAAATTTGGATTTATTAAATCTTAGTAAAGCTAAATCATTCATGCAGCTAAGGGGTCTTTGGTAGGATATCATTTATGAGATTTAGTCATAAATTTAACTTAAATCCTGCCAAATATAAAGAAAATAAAAATTAAATTCAATTCTCCGTTAATTCATAATCTATTGTGTTTCATTGATTTCTTCGCATTTTGTTTATTTAACAACAAAAATTTGAATATNCCAAACATAAAGAAAATAAAAATTAAATTCAATTCTCTATTAATTCACAATCTATTGTGTTTCATTGATTTCTTCGCATTTTGTTTATTTAACAACAAAAATTCGAATATCTTAAATCCAACTACGAGGAGGATTCACAGAGTGTCACTCATTGCTTGTAAATTAGATAAATATGATTTCACCGTGGATTTGATAAATTCTATTTAAAGTAAATTCAAGTCACGTCCAAACACTATCTTAGGGCGTGTTTGGAGCAGTGCGAGGGAGGATTTTGTTTGAGACTTGGTCCGACTAAGTACGTTAAACCAGACACTACCTTGAAGGCAACCTAAGCATTATCTTATATTTCATTTATCACATTTATTCCAATTATTTTGTTTTTTGTGGTTTGAAATCATGTAATTGTGAGTGTTTTGTTTATTGAATGAGTGTAGTGTTGAGTATTGGTTCCTCTACTCGGTAGTTGGTCTTCACAGGAGAAGGTGACGCAAAAAATATTTTGTGTCGTGTTAGGGATCAACGTAACCACACCATAAGTCTGTGTGACCACGCTGACCAGCAGGATGACCAAGCCTCACCCTGTCTATTTCGGGCATATCACGGATTAGGGCGGCATGACATGTCGTTGTCTANAAGGGCGCAACGGGTTCGAAGTTTGCGTCTTAAGGGTTAGGCTAGATATTTTGTTATTTCTAATATTGTCTCTCTTGGGGGAGTTTGGTTGCTCCATATTAATAGAATTTATCTCTTGAATTTATTAAGTTCAGACAAACTTAAAAAATATATATAAATTTTATGAATCTATAAAATTTTAAATTTAAGATCTAAATTTTACTTTCAATTCGTGTTACATTCGAATTTAATAAATCCATCACTTGATCGATTTAATAAATTTGGATTTATTAAATCTTAGTAAAGTTAAATCATTCATGCAGCTTGGGGGTCTTTCATAGGATATCATTTATGGGATTTAGTCATAAATTTAACTTAAATCCTGCCAAACATAAATAAAATAAAAATTAAATCCAATGCTCTGTGAATTCATAATCTCTTGTGTTCCATTGATTTATTCGCATTTGTTTATTTAACAACAAAAATTGGAATATCTTAAATCCAATTATTCACAGAGTGCACTCATCGTTGCTCGTGAGTTAGATAAATATGATTTCACCGTGGATTTGATGAATCTTATTTAAAGTAAATTCAAGTCACATTCAAACACCGTCTTAGGGCGTGTTTGGAGCAGTGCGAGGGCGGCTATCGTTTTTTGAAGAAATAACTTTGAAGCTATTTTCTGAGAAAGAAGCTTCTTAAGTGTTGTAAGAAAGTAGATGTTGGAATAGATGAAGTGTATTTGGATAATTTGTTGTATTGCAGTTGTTTTTTTTATGAAAAAGATTGTTTTGCTCTTATACATGTAACTTAGTTGAATGACTACATTTTTCAAAATAATTATAGCATAATAACAAAAACAGCTTCCATGGTACAGAAAACACATCAGAAGTTCAAATTTTTTCAACACATAAATTATAAGTCAACATTTTATGCATAATATCACAATAATAAAATCACAAAAACAATCATCAATGATATAATAATGTTTGTCTTCATGACCAGATGATCTGCAGGAAATTTTTTTGTCCATAGCATCTCTCTTGACTTAGTCACTATTCGGAGTAAACTCTTCTACACCTACATCTCTTCGGACTTGGTTGGCTTCATAATTTTGGATTTAAAAACTGACAAAGGGATACATGAGATTTTTGGGAGACCTTTTTAGCCACTAGAAGGGCTACTATTAATGCTCAGGAGGGGAAGGTAATTTTAAGAGAACATGATCATGTAGTTACCTTGATGTTTTAAAATCATCAGGTCTTCCCCAAGCCTATATGAATGATCAAATTCAAAGAACTGAAACTATGACTCAAGTAGGCAAAATCCAATCTACTGAATCTGTGGATGTTCACTTGGAAGAGCGACGGATAATTGATGAATTTCTGAGGAATTTGACTGATTAAAATGCTATTCTTCCATTAGAAGAAACTTAACCACCAAGCCCGGATCGGTTAGGAGACCACATTAGTTTACCTATTGGAATCACGAATGATTATTTGGTTGAAAGTGAGAGGTTACTACAAACACTCCATTAGTGGTTAGAATAGGATCACCATTTTTTGGAAGAAATTGAGAACATGACCTTACTGGAAAAATCAGGACTACTTGACCTTGAGACTAGCGATCAGGTACTACTAAGGTGTTATTTTGACCATGGAAACTTAGTATAGGATTTTGTCTGAGACTTGGCCCGACTAAGTACGTTAAACCAAACACCATCTTGGAGGCAACATAAGCGTTATCTTATATTTCATTTATCACATTTATTTTGTTTTTTTTTTTTTGTGGTTTGAAATCATGTAATTGTGAGTGTTTGTTTATTGAATGTGTGAAGCTTTGAGTATTGGTCCCTCTACTCAGTAGTTGGTCTTCACAGGAGAAGGTGACGAAAAAAATCTTTCATGTCATACTAGGAATCGGTGTAACCACCCCATAAGTCTGCGTGACCACGCTGACCAGCAGCGTGAGGCATATTAGGGCTGCGTGACATGTCGTTGCTCGGTGTGACCACGTTGTCAAGCTTTTTAAGTGCCCGAACCACCCTTCTTCGGCATTTTCCCCCTTGTTTTCCGCGGAGCACCTCCTCTACTCCTCACTAAGCCCTGAAATCTCTAGGTAACAGACACATTTTGTTAAATCCATATTACATTGAGTAGATCTGGATAGAAGCTAGAGGTTGTGGTAAGTATCTCGCATTTCCTCTATTTCTTCTTGGCTCTCTCCACCGTATTCTTGAATCACTCTCTCACATCCCCATAACATTGTCGGCAATGATCGTACATGGTAAGATTGTGATTTCCATACTTGATGTATAATTTCGAAACCAAAAAATTTATTGTTCTTGAAGTTATCATCACCTATCCAAAATTTTTGTTTTTTACATTTCATGGCTCCCAAAACAATAGGGAAATGGAAATCGAGCTACGACCTTGTGAGATTTGTGAGTAATGTTGTCGTGCAGCTATATGAAAACATTCTCAGAATTTTGTGAGTAAAGACCCGAAAGCTAAAATTTTGGTAAAAATTAATTTTCGGGTTGATGAGTTTGTGTTATGCATATGGCCTTGATGTTGTCCCACTCGTTTGTGAATTCTAAGAGAATGTGAAAGAATTCGTAAATGGGTGGGCCTACATGCGAGGAAAACTAATTTCTTTTTATCCTACCACCATAAATGATATTTTTGGCCTCCTTGACATTCTTAACTATGATTATGAGTAGTTTCTTTCTCTTGAGTATCAGGAGATAAAGTCCTTCCTTACTGATGGCACAAATCAGTAGAAGGTTTGCTATGGGGATGAGGGAGAGACACTTGTGAATTTCTCCTTGACTTATCTTAACCCCATCTCCCGATCCTACCATTACTTCGGTGGCGCTTGTCTCCATACCACTACTCTCACTAATCTGACTAGAGATAGGGACATTTTGAACTTCTGCATTCAGACATTTCGATCCTTAGATATAGGAATCATCCTCCACCATTCCATCATGCACCATCTCAATGGTCAAACTATTGTAGTTCTAAGACACCTTTTGCCCTTTGTCAAAGAGAGGGGGTTGTTGGAAGGAGTGGTGATAAGATGTTAGTGTCGCAGAAGCCTATCACCAGGACCATTTTTTCCTTTTGTTGGCTCTGCACGGGTTTCATCCCGAGAGAGAGGAGAGATTTCCTCATGTTTTCCCAAGCCTTCACGTCGAGAACCTTTAAGTGTTGAGGTGTTGAGGCGCTTGAAGGACATGTCTTTTGAGATACACAATGTCTGCATGCCGACACAACACTATGCAGAGTAGCACCGACAGCATTATGGATACATTCACCGTTGCATTCAGAGGTGCAGTGCTCACTACTGTCAGTGACCTTCCCGACTCTGCTGTCATTTGAGATTTATGTTCTGGACAACGACGACATGGAGGAGACCGACAATGACTAGGCAACTCTGGCATTGTCGCATGCTTGCAGTCAGTTAGGGGCTTACACCCAGTAGTGTGCTTGCACCATTCAGGCCAGCGGAGTAAAGTTTAGGCGGTCGTGTCAATAGCTTGGGTGACTACTGCATTCCTTATTATCATGTATCAAGTGTTTGTGTATTCTTTTCCCTACTCACGCAACATGGCCTGTTACTCCATATGGACTACTGCATTGTCGTTTGGCCATGGTAATGAGTGTTGATTTCTTTTTGTGGTATACATACATACATATATATATATATATATATATAATACATACATATATATATAATACATACATATATGTATACATATAATACATACATATATGTATGTAATATATANGTGTGAAGCTAGCTTCTTTAAGATCTTCCTGGGGTTGGTGGCTTTGGTTGTTACTTGGGAAGTTTGTGGTTTCTGTTTGAGTTACTGTTCCATTGATATAGTTGTTGTTTGCTTCTGGGTTTTCCTGGGGCCTTCCCTTCCTTGCTGTTTTTTCTGGCTTTCAGTTCTTGTTCATATTTTTTGAAGCTTTAGTTTAGCTTCTCTTTTTTGGTTGGGTTTTGGTCTTTGCTGTTTAAGGTTTTTTCTCTCTTCTCGTGTTCTGTTTGTCCTCATGGCCTACCCCATTGATGTGGAAACCAATGCTCAATGGACGAAGGCCACCTTTGCTGAAGTTGTGGGTAGTGGTTTGGATGTGCCTAAATCCTTTGAACACCTGGTTTTCCCTCAATGTTTACATGATGCTGCTGCTGGAAGGAGTGTTTGCCCATTTGTTAATCCTCTAGGAGAAAAAGATGGGGAACCTGCAATTATCTTCTCCCCTAAAAAAATTAATGAGCTCAATGAGACTGTTAAATTCACTCTGGTTGGCAAATTCCAGTTTGGCCACCCTAAGATGGATTTGGTAAGGAAATTCTTTAGGGATTTGAAATTAATAGGTGCTTGGAGGTTGGGTCTAATTGATGGAAGGCACCTGTTAATTTCATTATTTAATGAAGAGGACTATGCAAGGGTTTTTGCCTAACAAACTCTAGTTATTAATGGTGTTCCAATGAAGTTAATGAAGTGGACACTTGAATTTGATCCCTCAAAGGAACCCCCTGTAGTTCCCATTTGGTTTAAATTTTCCAACCTACCCATTCAATACTTCCATCAAAATGTTCTTTTCAGCATTAGTAGGGTGCTTGGCTGCCCACTGAAAAGTGATGCCCCTACCTTTAATATGGCTAGACCTGCTGGTGCTAGAGTTTTGGTTGAAAGGTCATTTCCCTACCTGATATAGAAAGGGTGTGGATTGGTAATTCTGGAGAAGGCTTTTGGCAGCAAATTGCAATGGAGCAAAAGCCAATTTACTGTCAACATTGTAAAATGTTTGGTCATAATGTGGAAATGTGTTATAGACTACAACCTCCATCTAAAAGGAAAACTGCTGGGTTCAGCAAGATTCTTAAACCAGTAGAACCAGATGGAATGGTGGTGACAGCAGTTGAAACAGCTGATGCTGGTGTTAATACTATTGGGTTGAATCCCAATAATAGTGATGTGGAGCTAGAGGCAGCCATTGGCATTAACAGTAATTTGAAAGGAAATATTATGATTGATGACAGCTTAATCAATATAAATCCAACTAGAATTGAAGACCAGAGAATTGACAATTTGACTGATGTTCTAACAGAAGATTGGCAAGTTCAAAGAAGCAGTAAAAAGAAAAAAGGTAAGTTAGAATTTAAACAACCTTTGGAGGGCCAAATTACTTTGGATCATCATCCAAAGACCATAGGGAAATGGAGGACCTTCTCTCAATGATTAAGTTTCTTGTTTGGAACATTAAGGGTATTGCTCACCCCTCTTCTCTCAAGAGATAAAATATCTAGTGAGAGTCCATAAAGTTTGGTGTTTTGCCATTCTTGAACCTTTAGTTACTAAAAATTACCAAAAAATTCAAAAAAAGTTCCCTCAATTTGATCATTTTTCTAACTCCAATAATAAAATTTGGCTCTTTGCTAGAGCTGAATTACATTGGTCTGTTTTAATAGATCATTCTCAGTTTATTCACATACAATTCCATATTGGAGCTCAAGTTGGCTATGCCACTTTCATCTATGCCAGTTGCCTTGCCAGCAACCAAGCCACCTTATGGAATGAGTTGATACTGATTGGAAAAGCTATAAACTCCTTTTGGATTTTGGGGGGTGATTTAAACTGTCTTTCCTCTCTTAGTGAAAGAAAAGGTGGTAGACCTCCCACTATCTCTACATTAAATAGATTCAATGATTTTCTCTCTGAGGCTGAGTTGTTTGATTTGGGGTACCAAGGGCCTGACTTCACTTGGCGAAGAGGTGCAATGTGGGAGAGGCTGGATAGATTGTTAGGGAACTCTAAATGGGTTCAGACCTTCCCTTGCACTATCATTACTCATATGGCTATGGTAGGTTCTGACCATAGACCATTGTTATGTACTATCCAAAATGCTGAAAAGCCAAAAAAAATGCTCCTTTTAGATTTTAGAACATGTGGACTCTCCACCCTCAGTTTGTTGATGAAGTTGGTAAGGTTTGGAGGGCTGAAGGGAACTCTAATCCCTGGGTAAGACTATGGATTCTGCAAAAAAAGGTGGTTGCTCATCTCAAGAAGTGGAATTGGGAAAAAAAATTGGTAATATTAATGAGAATTTGACCACTGCTCAAAGTAATGTTATTAAAATGGAAAAGAATTTCCAAATGGGTTTGAATTCTGAAGCTGAACTGCACAAAGCAAGTGAGGAGTTGTTAATGCACACCAGTTTTACTGAATGTTTTCTGAAACAAAAAGATGTTGTTACTAGATTCATTGATAGTGATAGAAACACATAATATTATCATGCTTATATAAATTTCAGAAGGAAGAATAACATGATCCTCTCCATACATAATTCAAATGGTAATGTGGTAACTGATGCTGAGGGCATTGCCACTGATGCTGTTCAGTATTTTCAGAAAATCTTTATGGATCAGCCTAATGAAAGAGCTCCTATCAAGGTGGAACTTTTCTCTGAGTGCATTAATTATGTTCAAAGCTTGGACCTTATTCAGATTCCTATGGAAGGGGAAATTAAAGCAGCACTGGATTCTATTGATGACCAAAAGGTGGCTGGCCCTGATGGTTTTACTGCCAAATTCTAAGAGTCTACTTGGCATATCATCAGTGGGGAGGTGGTTGATGCTGTGCAATGCTTCTTTCAAGGTATGGATCCCCCTGAGTACTTCACTGCTTCCACTATTACTTTGATTCCCAAAAATTCTACCAGGACTGGGTGGGGAGATTTCAGACCTATCAGTCTAACAAATGTCTTGTCTAAAGTTATCAGCAAGGTTATTAACAGCAGGCTCCAACCTCACCTCCAACAACTTATTAGCAATAACCAAGTAGCATTTGTGAAAGGGAGACAGATCTCTGAAAATATTCTCTTGGCACAGGAGTTGTTGCTGGACCATGACAGAAAGTGTAGAGGCAGCAATCTTATTCTGAAATTGGATATCCAAAAAGCTTATGATACTATCAATTGGAATTTTATATTGGACACTTTAATTGCTAGGGGTTTCTCTGAGCCCTTTATAATCTTGATAAAAAGATGGTTGTGTATTAATAATCACTCTATCTTAATCAATGGTAAAAGCCATGGTTTCTTCTCTGCTTCAAGGGCAATTAAACAAGGAGATCCACTGTCTCCTACTATCTTCATTCTTGCTATGGATTATCTTTCTAGACTTTTAAATCAATTGTTTGCCTCTTCTCCTCACATGACATATCAGCATAGATCTAATATTGGGGTGAGTCATTTGTCTTATGCTGATGATATTATCATTTTCTCCAAGGCTACCAAAACTGCTGTGAAGGCTCTTTTCAAAGGACTGACACATTTCCAAATCACTTCTGGTATGCATCTTTGTTGACCTCACTTTTGGTTGAGGTCTAGAAACTTCTTTAGTAGCCTAGGTCTAGCCATAGGACTTTCCTATTGATTAGTCTTAGAAAACTAGAAAAGGTATCCTCACCATTAGAAATTCAAACTCTTCTCTTTGCTCGACTTGAAATTCCACATATTGGTCCTAACCTCTAATATTTAGAAGGTAAGATCATTATGAGAGAGCTCAAGAAGAGTTCTTATAGGGTTACTTGGCCTTAGGATTGACCCTGGGTGTTGATTTAAAGTTAGAATACATTATACCCTTACTATATCTTCACAATACACTAATTAAGATCAATACATGAGAGCCCAAAATGGGGATTTCATTGATCCATGGTTCATTTAGAATGGATATCTATCCAATTATAT